>JALIZH010013423.1:0-79517 GCA_030522465.1 Rhipicephalus appendiculatus | reverse complement strand
AAGCACATTTCACGTACTTCATCGTTCTCACTTGTAGATATCATCATCATCATCCCGACTCTTCCTTCTTGGTGTTCTGAGCCGAGGCAGACACTGCTAAATAAACGGTGCTGCTGACCTTGTATCGTGAGGTCTTCCTGCGTCTTCCAGAGTGGTGGAGGTTCGTCAAGATCCCGACGTCCTCCTGCATTCGTGTTCTACCTGGAGCTACGATCCGGTCGCCGCTTGCGCATGGCCACCCACGCAGCTATGCAGTCATCCGACCAAACAGCTAGCCCTAACGATACAGCACCAATTCAACCGGCTGCCCTTCCTTCGTACACTGTCACAGGCCCCATGCGCGAACCACCCATGTTCGCGGGTCTCCGCGGTGACGACGTCGAGGACTGGCTCGACATTTACAACCGCGTGAGTTCAGTCAATCGGTGGACCCAAGCCGAGAAATTGACTTATGTACCCTTTTACCTCACCGGTATTGCGAAAACCTGGTATTTTAATCACCAAACTGACTTCGTGGATTGGTCCGCTTTTACCATCAAGCTACGACAAATCTTCGCAAGCTCATCCAGCCGTTCCGAGATCGCGAAGCAAAAGCTGGCTGCGCGTGTTCAACTCGCGCACGAGTCGTACGTTTCGTACATCGAGGATGTCTTGGCCCTCTGCCATCGTGCGAACAGTGAAATGACGGAAGGCCGAGCGCGTTCGCCATATCCTCAAAGGAATAGGCACGCTCGCATTCAACGCCATGGCTGTTCACAACCCTACCACGGTTGAAGACATTACCTCGACATGCCAGCGCCTAGACGAGCTGCAGGCCCTTCGTCTTCAGCAGGAGAGCGATCCTCGCCTTACTCCTCCCTCGGATTTACGAGCGCTCATCCGCACCATCATCCGCGAGGAACTTCAACTGCAGGAACAGAGTCGATCATCTGCCGCCTCCGCCCAAGCGCCACCTTTCGACCTGCGCAACCTTGTCAAGCAGGAGCTGGCAGCCATGACGTCACCAACAGTACCTCTCGCTCCATCAGCATGCCCGCTACCAACATACGCTGATATGGCAGCCATGACGGCGCCGACAGCATCGGTTGCTCACACCACACGTTCGACGCCCACATACGCCGATATTGCAGCAATACCACCTGCTGCCGTCACGTCGGGGCCTACTGAAGTTGCCTATGGTCATTTGGCTTCTGTGGGAGGCAGAGCACCTGTTGCGCCCTCGTATCCTGGGTGGCGTTCATCCCGTCCCGTCTGTTTTTACTGTGGTATACGTGGACATATATCTCGTTATTGCCGTCGCCGCCAGCAGGATGAACGACGAGGCTACGCTGACTTCGAGCGAGACCGGATCCGAAGACCCGATCCTTATTGCCCAGACTTCTACCCGTCCACGCAGCACCGGTCTCCGTCGCCTCCCGCGTCCCCGCGTCAGCGTCAGGACTCCCGTCCCTCTAGACGACGATCTCCTTCGCCCTACCGACGCTCGGCCTCGCCGCTTCGCCCCATCTCCTGCCTTGCTGACCAACATCCGGAAAACTAAGGATTGCAGTTTGTGGAGGGAAAACTGCGTCCTGTCGATCTCCTAAAGTACCTCCTGTTCGCCCGGTCAATATGTTGTCAGTGACTGTTGAAGGTGTTCCTGTTCAAGCTCTTGTGGACACCGGTGCCGCCACTTCTGTTTTGCGTAGTGACTTGTGCTCGTGGCTCCGTAAAGTCAGAACACCTTATGTGGGACCTGTGTTGCGCGGCGCAAATAACGTGCTGATTCAACCCGACGGACAGTGTACGGCTCGCGTTTCCATCGACGGCATACGTCACCACATCGAAATGATTGTATTACCCACGTGCGTTCATGAACTTATTCTCGGTTGGGACTTTCTACATTCTGCTTCCGCTGTTATATCATTTAAAGAAGACGTCGTTCATATCTCGGATACAGCGGATGCACCCATTTCGGCATTGTCACCCTCGATCTCCAGCCTACTCGTCGTTGAAGATTGTGTCCTGCGCCCTGGTCACGAACACGTGGTAGTTGTCGCATCTACCCAAGTAGCCGATGGTGATGCACTAGTTTCGCCTTATTTTCGTTCCACTTCACGTGGAATTCTCGTCGCCTCTTGTCTCCTCCGGTTTTCCTGTGGCCACGCTCTCCTGCCCGTTTGCAACACAACTGCAGAATCCATGCTGTTGCCCAAGGGGATGACTGTGGCCACGATAGACGCCTCTCCACTGACCTCCATTGCAGCACTCTGCCCGTCTTCGTCACCAGTACCAACTTCAGGTTCGAGTTCTTCTTTTCGAGCAGTCATCGGTTCAGACCTAACATCTGCACAGTCCGAAGCGCTATTGGCACTTTTAGCTAAGCACAAAGCTTGCTTCGATAGCTGTGCCACAACACTGAGCCAGACTTCCGTGGCTGTACACCGCATTGAGACCGATGGTTCTGGTGTGATACGCCATCGGCCATATCGTGTATCGCAGTCGGAAAGAAAAATAATCGAAAAAGAAGTTGGCGACATGCTATCACGAAATATAATACGGCCCTCTTCCAGTTCCTGGTCTTCTCCGGTCGTTTTAGTGAGAAAAAAAGATGGCTCTGTTCGTTTCTGCGTTGACTATCGAGCGCTAAATAAGATCACACGTAAGGATGTATATCCTATGCCTCGAATTGATGACGCTTTAGACACTCTCCAAGGGGCGAAATATTTTTCGAGCCTTGACCTACGATCAGGCTACTGGCAAATCCCCATGAACGAGGCTGACAAAGAAAAAACCGCCTTTGCTACGCCGGACGGGCTTTATGAATTTAATGTAATGCCTTTTGGCCTGTGCAACGCTCCAGCAACATTTGAGCGGATGATTGATACTGTTCTTCGTGGCCTAAAATGGAAGACCTGCCTCTGTTACTTAGATGACATCGTTGTTTTTTCATCTACCTTTACTCAACATCTTCAACGATTAGACGAGGTACTTCAGTGCCTTTCCAAGGCTGGCCTTCAGATAAATACGAAAAAGTGCACATTCGCCAGCAAAAGTATCAAAGTACTCGGTCACGTCGTTTCGAAAGACGGCATCCAACCAGACCCTGACAAGATCACAGCTGTTCTACAGTTCCCTCGACCATCCAACCAAAAGACGTTGCGCAGCTTTCTTGGTCTCGCGTCCTACTTTCGTCGCTTTATACGCAACTTTGCTACCATAGCGGCTCCCCTAAATAAGTTACTAGTCGCTGGTGCTTCTTTCGCATGGTCCAACGACTGCGAGTTCGCGTTTGAAACTCTGAAAGGACGCCTGACTTCCGGACCAGTGCTCCGCCACTTTGACGAGAGAGTACCCTCTATACTGCACACTGACGCAAGCGCACAAGGCATTGGGGCCGTCCTTCTGCAGCGTGATGCCGCCTCTAAAGAGCAGGTTGTGGCATACGCTAGCCGGACTCTGTCGACAGCTGACCGCAACTACACGATCACGGAACAAGAGTGTCTGGCTATCGTCTGGTCGATACAGAAATTCCGCCCGTACATCTACGGTCGGCACTTTACCATCGTCACCGACCATCACGCACTGTGTTGGCTGTCATCAATGAAGAATATGTCAGGACGTCTAGGGCGCTGGATACTGCGCTTGCAAGAGTACGACTTTACCATCACCTACAAGTCTGGCAAATGTCATCATGATGCCGACGCGCTGTCCCGATGCCCGCTTTCGATCTCTCTTGACAGTACGTCATCCCGACTCTTCCTTCTTCTTGGTGTTCTGAGCCGAGGCAGACACTGCCAAATAAACGGTGCTGCTGACCTTGTCTCGTGAGGTCTTCCTGCGTCTTCCAATATATATATATATATATATATATATATATATATATATATATATATATATATATATATATATATATATATATATATATATATATATATATATATATATATATATATATATATATAAATAGGATGCGCCTTCACATAACAACTGTTTATTCTGCCGACGTTTCGACGGGAACCCCGTCTTTTTCAAGGCATAAGCAATATTTACAACGTGTCTCCCTTATATACCGTGTTGAAGACGGGAAGGAAGAATGGAAAGTACAAAATTGACGTGAAAAGGGAAAAAAAAGGAGGAGAGGAAGTGACGATAAAGAGGTTGGCATAACAAGAGGGTAAAAAAGAAAAAAAGAAGAGCCGTTTTGCCTGACGTGAACATTGTGGTGGCTTAAGCAGCCATACTATTATTGACTACATACTCCCCACCTCCACCTAAGTGGGACAGTCTGACGACCCCACTCGTCTGGTATTGCTCTTTTTCCGGTGCAATTCCCCGGGCGGCTTTTTTTAATAATGCCTGTGCTTAAAGTTTACGCTGTAAGGCGGCAGAAAGTCGAATTGTTGGGGTGAGTACTGAGGGTTTCAGTGCATGCTTTTTAAGTGTCGGCGGGGTTGCACGATCTGAAGGAGCCGGTAATGTGGCCCCGCCATCAATGTTCATTATGGATTGGCTCTTTTGGAGAAGGAATAGAGAAGAGATGTAAAAGGAAAAGCTTGTTAGTGTAACGACAGTACGACATCCGGGTCCACTTATCTGTGCATGCCGGCTGTGCTTGAAACGGCAAATCAATTCCATATATTTACAGACACAGCCTACACGTGCGCCAAGGAGAAATATTGTTGTCGCGATGGGCGGCAAGGGGGCCAGCGACTAATTAGGGAGTGGCGTTTGCGCCTTTTAAAGATCGTAAGGTTGACAGGGTGCCTGGGTGCTCATTAATTCCATTTTTTAGCGTGTTGAATTTGTAGATGAAGTAAGATTCTCGTTGCTCTCGTTCTCGCGTTGTTCGAAAATTGTTTTCCAAAAGTGTAACCCTGATATCGTCAAAGCTGTGATCTTTCAACGCACAATGTTTAGAAAAGTGGAAGAGGGCCGGGCGGGCACGTACATGTGCCCGATGGTTGTTGAATCTAATTCTAAAAGGTGTGTCTGTCTGACCCACGTATTGCATGTTGCATATTCCACATTCCAGAAGGTATATTACGTTGTCTGAGTCGCAGTCTAGTGCACCACTTATCCTGTGCTTAAATTCTGGTGGGTGCTTTCCGCCACTGTTGTTGTCTGCATGTGTTTGCACACTTTGCATCTTCCTTTTCCGCAAGGGTGACACCCTGAAGAATTTGCTCCCGCACTGATGATTTCCGCAAAAACAGCACACGAATGCGCGAAGTACTCCTCCACCAAGAATATCCGGCAGCTATCATTGATGACGCGATCAAAAAAAGCGGAAAATCTGGACCGCCAGACACTACTGCACCAGCAAAAAAAGTGCCGACCAACAGCGCAAGAAAAATTTGGTATTAACTTTCACAAGCGACCCACCGAACATAAATAAAGTATTAAAAAAACACTTCAACATATTGGAACAGAGCGAGCGACTATCCAAAATTTTCACCTCTCCTCCGTGTGTGGTATACAGGCGGCCAAAAAGTATCAGGGATCATTTAGTAAATTCAAAGATAGGCACGAAACCTCAAACAGGGTGTCGCCCTTGCGGAAAAGGAAGATGCAAAGTGTGCAAACACATGCAGACAACAACAGTGGCGGAAAGCACCCACTCAGAATTTAAGCACAGGATAAGTGGTGCACTAGACTGCGACTCAGACAACGTAATATACCTTCTGGAATGTGGAATATGCAACATGCAATACGTGGGTCAGACAGACACACCTTTTAGAATTAGATTCAACAACCATCGGGCACATGTACGTGCCCTGCCCGGTCTTCCACTTTCTAAACATTGTGCGTTGAAAGATCACAGCTTTGACGATATCAGGGTTACACTTTTTGGAAAACAATTTTCGAACAACGCGAGAACGAGAGCAACGAGAATCTTACTTCATCTACAAATTCAACACGCTAAAAAACGGAATTAATGAGCACCCAGGCACCCTGTCAACCTTACGATCTTTAAAAGGCGCAAACGCCACTCCCTAATTAGTCGCTGGCCCCTTGCCGCCCATCGCGACAACAATATTTCTCCTTGGCGCACGTGTAGGCTTGTGTCTGTAAATATATGGAATTGATTTGCCGTTTCAAGCACAGCCGGCATGCACAGATAAGTGGACCCGGATGTCGTACTGTCGTTACACTAACAAGCTTTTTCCTTTACATCTCTTCTCTATTCCTTCTCCAAAAGAGCCAATCCATATAATGAACATTGATGGCGGGGCCACATTACCGGCTCCTTCAGATCGTGCAACCCCGCCGACACTTAAAAGCATGCACTGGAAACCCTCAGTACTCACCCCAACAATTCGACTTTCTGCCGCCTTACAGCGTAAACTTTAAGCACAGGCATTATTAAAAAAGCCGCCCGGGGATTGCACCGGAAAGAGCAATACCAGACGAGCGGGGTCGTCAGACTGTCCACTTAGGTGGAGGTGGGAGTATGTAGTCAATAATAGTATGGCTGCTTAAGCCACCACAATGTTCACGTCAGGCAAAACGGCTCTTCTTTTTTCTTTTTACCCTCTTGTTATGCCGGTCCTTCTTATTTCGTGCTCGTTTCCCCCCCCCTCCTCCTCCTCCTTTTTTTTTCCCTTTTCACGTTCGTCTTTACCTTTCCGTCTTCCCTCCCTGTCCTAACACGGTATATAAGAGACACGTTGTAAATATTGTTATGCCTTGAAAAAGACGGGGTTCCCGTCGAAACGTCGGCAGAATAAACAGTTGTTATGTGAAGGCGCATCTATTTTTATACTCATAACCTTGCGGCAACCGAAGTTATTCTTCAGCATATATATATATATATATATATATATATATATATATATATATATATATATATATGTGTGTGTGTGTGTGTGTGTGTGTGTGTGTGTGGTGTGTATATATATATATATATATATATATATATATATATATATATATATATATATATATATATATATATATATATATATATATATATATATATATATATATCGCACTCCTGTGATGGCGACTGAGTGGCGACGAGAGTAATGCCTTTTGGTAGGACTTGAGGGCAGAGTCCGAAGTTCAAAAGAGGAAGGCATGTCTTGTTCGCCGTTATAGTTATAATGGTGTATGGAAAAGATACGTTGTGCGCCATTAAGACGCTGGGAGAGTGAGACACGACGTAATCACCATCCGGTACAGTAGGTTACGGTTCAACGGCGACACAGGTTAGTGCTTATGGGGGGTAGACGAACAAACTCGGTACACGAAAGCTTGTTGCGAACCGCCTCCGAGGCGTCAGCGGACGTAGGTAGGTCAAGTTGCACGACATCGGCAGAGCAGGCAATGACAGCGGAGTAGTGACTCAAGAAATCGAGTCCGAGGATGACGTCATGAGGGCAATGAGCAAGAACATGAAACGTGACGGAAGTTTGGTGGTCGGCGACCCTCACATGTTCGGTGCACAGCGACTGGAGCGTCGGACTGATGTTGTAGCAGCCTCATTGTACGGTCCATGTTCACGAGCAGCAGATTGTATGGGCTGGTTGTCGTCGCGTCGATAGCCGAAAAAAGAGCGAGATGGGGAGGTCTGAGAGCGACAACAGCAAGAGATATGTCCCACATCGTGGCAACGAAAGCACATCGGCTTGTCATCTTGCGTTCTCCACTAGGCAGGGTCACGGTAGCGACCACATACTTCCGGGGCACGCGAAGGCGGCATCATTACACTTACACGAGGTTGAGTGAGCGAGTATACGGGCTGCAGTCCGGCATTGGCGAGCTCTTCCCTCACAACCTTCTCAATGAACGAGATCGCTGGTCGAGGATCATCGGACGGCCGCGTCAGAAAAGATGGCGGAGACGCCGCCTCAATTTCGCGACACACGATGCGGACTACGCTCTCGATGGTGGGCAGTTGACTGCACGTGGGCTGATTATCCTCGCAGGTTGACGTAGCTGCAGTATTCGGAAGCCGCATAAAATGCTGGGTGATGCGGCAACTCTACAGTTCCTCGAATCGCCGGCACTCTTTGATGATGTCGTCCACAGTTGTCAGAATCCTTAGGCACCAGCAGATTGAAAGCATCGTCTGCATTGCCTTTGAGCATGTGGCTTACTTTATCTGCCTCGCTCATGTTGGCATCGGCACGACGGCAAAGGGCAAGAACGTCCAGTATGTACGACACACACGATTCGGTTGAAGTTTGAGCCCGGGACGACAGATCTTTAGAAGCGGCGCACTGGCGCCGGCCTGGTCTACCAAAAAGGTCACGGAGCTTCTGCTTACAGGCATCCCAACTGGTTATATCTGCTTCATGAGCCTGGAACCACACGCCTGCTGTGCCGCAGAGGTAGAAGGCAACATTGGCCAGCATTATTGTTGGGTCCCAACAATAAACCGCAGCAAAGCTCTCGTATTTCGCGATCCAATCATCCACGTAAACATCGTCTGTGCCGCAGAAGTTGCCAGGATCACACGGCTGAGTCAACCCGACCGGCTGTACCAGAGTCGCGGTCGAAGCAGAAGTGGCAGGATTACGTTCTGTAAACATCGTGGGGCTGACCAGGACACGTCCGCTGTGGAGTTCCGTCCTGTGACGTACCCAGCACCTCCACTAAATTGTTGCGAATATATTTCCGAGATATTGCCACGTGGTCGTGACGTCGACGAAGACAACAGCCGGCGTGTCAAAGAAGAAACTTTTTATTGGCCGAACTTGTGGCCGTGAAACTGAAAGTCACACTTCAGCAATATACATTGGCACTGCTAGCGGCGAACAGAGCGTCGGCCGTCGATAAATTGATCATTGTTCGGACGCGTCGAACTTTCCAGCCTTATCACTGGTGGTCGTGCAAGCTCTAGAATAAGCTGGATGGTTCGCGTCCTGCGTGCAATCTTAAAAAGACGATCTACTATAATCGAGAATCTTCTCGAACACCGAGGCGTGATCTGCGCCGAGCGTTGTTGACAGTCTTTTGTGGGTGCAAACCGAATGCAGTATAACTGATAGAAGAAACGCGCGTGGCAATATTTACAGTGGGAAATAGTTCAACAGTCAATATTGTCACGTGGTCGGGAGACGTGGATGGAGACAGCAGAAGGCTTCTTGAAAGTGAAACTCTTTATTTGGCCGAACTTGTGGCCGCGAAATGGAAACTCAAATTACAGCAAGCAATACGCGCTGTACACTGATATCTGCGCACAGGGCGTCGGTCGTCGATAATCTTGATCATCGTTGGAACGCGCCGGCTTTTACACATCACGCGTCAAACATTCTTGCCTTATCACTGGATCGTCGCGCAAGCTCTGGAATAATCTTGAGTGTTCGCGTGCTGCGCGCAATGTTAACAAAACGATCTACTACAAACGTGAAGCTTCTCGAACACTGAGGCGCGATATGCGCCGAGCATTGCTCACAGTCTTTGTGGTTTAAACAGAGCACATCAAAAAATTTGGCCGATCCCATGTACCATGGGAATCTATGTTACGCGAAGCATGCGGAGGCAAGGTGACTGGGTTGTAATCTTCTTATTCAGCGAAACCTTACGAAATGACGTTAAAGATATGTACAAATGTTGTACGGACAGACATATGTTAACAGTCGCATTTGTTTCATATAACCAGTTTGCAGTTGCATAACGAGGTCAACAGAAACATGGGTATTACCTGCACCAGAAGCGGTAATCTGATATGTAGCACTTGTGCTCGCGAGGATGGTAGCGCTGGACAGTGTTTCGTGGACCAACTACAGTGGATGGTGCTTAAGTATTCAACTGACGTTAACTCGACATGACGCCTGCCTGATAAGAGTACATATGTAATATTTATAAAATTAGATAGCCTGCACGGCAACCACAATTGACGCTTCACCAACATTACGCCTGCATATGGTCTTTTTCCAAAGCAGTTCCGAGACCTGGCGTGGCTCTGTGGTAGAATACTTGACTGCCACGCAGATTGCTTGGGTTCGATTCCTACTGGGACCCTAATATTTATTACTTGCATTCGTCGGGTCAATGCTGCTGACGTCAGTTTTTCCTAACGCTCTCGCTCTTAAAGTACTAATGTCTGTCCTCGCCGTTCCAGGGTAGACATAAATTATCAAACACCTGTGGCGCATACCCGCATACCACGGCCCGTTGTATACGGGCATGTGCCACACATGTGTGCAGAAAAGGGTTTGACGACGTATACGATAGGATCTTCACGTTATTCATGTCATGACCAGCCAGACATATTTGTCAATACCTCTTACCCTCCCGTACAAATTTTGCTATACCCTTAGTTAAAGAGGCGATCACGATGGCACCCAGACGTAGGTAGCTAGATAGATAGATAGATAGATACGTAGATAGAAAGGCAAAAGTGCTTACAGTACAAAAAGAAATGCTTCGTATTTAATAACACGCGTGGCAATATGGTGGTTGTTGTTTACCAGCCCACGTGGTCCTTCTCTTCATCCCTCATTTCAACATAGTGGTAACTGCGATACCGCAACAAGATATATATATATATATATATATATATATATATATATATATATATATATATATATATATACAGGGTGTTTCAAGAGATGTGTCCACTATTTTAAAAAAAATCTGCAAAATGCGGTATTTGCTCGCTGTCTTCACAACTGCTTTTTCTGTAGTGGAAGGTATATTAAGATGGTTGAAGACATGATTTGGGACAGTAATTAGGAAAGTGAAAATAATTAACTTTTTAATCAGCGGAGTTAGGTGGTTAAGTCCAATGGGAGAATTGAAGTCATTCATGCGAAGAACCCATTTCAGGTTTGAGATTTCGAAAAATCGGCCTCTATTAATTATTGTAGCGTAATGAAATTCAGGCACATTCAATGGCGAAACCGAAACCCAAGCACCGATGAGCGCAACAAGCAGACGACTAGAATGACGTCACTGTACAAGACAACGGTTACAGAGGTGCAGTTCTTCCCCGTTCGTTAACGTATGTGCGTCATGCGTGCTACTACTGCAAGCGCAGACCACACACTCGCACCAAGAAGTCGGTTGGTGGTTGATATAACGACGTTCACTCATTGTGGACGTCTCAGACGAATATGGCAGTTGCGCTCTTCCACGTTTCGGTTTCGGTTTGGCCGCTGAATTCGGGAGAATTTTATTACTTCGCAATTATTCCTAGAGGCCGCTTTTTCGAAATCTCAAAGCTGAAATGGGTTCTTCGCACGAAGGACTTCAATTCTCCCATTGGACTTAACCACCTTACTCTGCTAATTAAAAAGTTAATTAATTTAACTTTCTTAATTACTGTTCCCAAATCATGTCTTCAACCATCTTAAGATGCTTTCCGCTACAGAAAAAGCAATTGTGAAGACAGCGAGCAAAAAGCGCATTTTGCTGATTTTTTAAAAATAGTGGACACATTTCTTGAAACACGCTGTATGTATATATATATATATATATATATATATATATATATATATATATATATATATATATATATATATATATATATATATATATATATATATATATATATATATATATATATATGTGTGTGTGTGTGTGTGTGTGTGTGTGTGTGTGTGTGTGTGTGTGTGTGTGTGTGTGTGTGTGTGTGTGTGTGTGTGTGTGCGTGCGCGTGTGTGAGTGTGCTTTTTGTGAAAATGTTACATGGATTACTTCAAAATGGTTTGATTGTGAATGGGACACAGATTCGGCGCAGGTGGTCTTCATACACGAGCATGCATGTGTATACATTTCTGAACACTGTAACTAATTCTCATATAGTAGCTGTCACGTAAGCCTTTATCTGATGGCTATTCGTTTAAGTCTTCATCAAGTTCACATAGCGAAAGCAGCCATATTCTGTACAAAAGAAAATGAAGGAAACTAAAAGCGTGAAATTTTAAATAAGAAATATGATAGATGTGTTCTGTAGACAAGATGTTTTTCCTGCTACCAGTTTGTTAATTTAGGTTCAGCGAACTCGGCTCTATCATCATAAGATCAGGTTGTGGCATAACGACAGTAGCCCAGTTAAATGCGTTCCTAAAATAGGTGAATTTAGGAATTATTAGAGGTGTGCGAATATTCGAAAATTTTGAATAAAGAATTCAATAGCGCTGTATTTGATTCGGTACTCGAATCGAATAGTATATATTCGAAAATATTCAAAATACCGAATACCTTTCGAATAGTTTTAGAATAATCACCACCGACGGGAAAACCTCAATACAAGGAAACTTTGGAACAGCTAAAGGTCATTCTTCCTCTTTTAATCCCTACAGTGATCTGCACGCAGCCCAAGCTTTTATGAGACTACCGACACTATATTGATTGCCGGCTACGTGTTTCCTCTGAAAACTCCACTCTTGCTCACTTTTTATTATGCTGAAGCTATATCGTATTAATCAGCACCTGTCTTCCTCTTGTGTTACAAGCTGGCACTCAAGCGTCGCCAGCGCGAAGTCGGCGACGGCAATGACAGCAGGTTGGTCAGTTCCGTACGCAAGCAGACGAAGTGAAAGCATCGGAGACGTGTTTGGACAACCAAATAACAGCTTTAATATAGCTATTGCTGAACAAGCGCTGTAAGTACAACACTTCATTTAATATAGCTATTGCTGCACAAGCGCTGTAAGTACAACACTTCAAGTAAACTAATAATATGCAAATAGAATCAAACAATGAGCTTACACATCTCAAGTATTACGAAATACACAAGACAAATTAACACTAAACACGCAATGGAAGAAAATTAAACCGAAAAGACGTGAAAGTTCGATTGTATAAACAGGTGAAGGCATACGTGAGATGACCGGCAGCGTTGCGTCCACGACGATCGGATGCGAGAAGTCCCGAAGAGTTCTGGCACAACTGCGATGTCGGTGGATCCGAGTTGCAACGCCGATGTTTCCTGGAGCTAGTGCTTGAAGGTGATCTCAGGTAGGTTGAGCTAACCTGAGATTGAGATCCCGATGCCTACGTTGCAAACGTGTCTCATCTAGGCGAACGGCTAAGTTAAGGTGGGCAACCGATACAAAGCGCACACTAAAAACTTCTAGAGGGGATACTCGTTGATCTACTTCTACAGCATGTTTGACAAGAAACTAGACTGATTAGCAGGGCGATATCCTGCGCTTAAATCCCCTTCGTGTCTCCTCACTCTCTTCCTGGGGTAAAAAGGACCATCGACATGGGTCAAATCATGCGCGTTTTATTGTTGAAAACTCCACCCTAAAAATATTTACGACGCCCTTTTTTAATTAGGGGAGGGTTCTCCAACAATCAAGAGAGACAACCCGTTTAAGGTGACCGCGTAGGCGGCTCGTACATGTGCAGCTTCTTCCGTGGGAATGGTATCCTGCCTCGGTTTTCAGCCGACCGTTTTGCAGTGAAAACTTCTATCGCGGCCTTCCAACAAAAGCTGTCATCGCCGCGGTACAGAACAACGAACACCCTGCGGCAGCAACATTCGAATAATAACACCCCCCTTCCGCTGCTCTTCGCAGCTCTAAAAACAAGTCTTTTCATGCCCGAGCCATCGCGCTGGTCAGCGGGGTAGCGCGGCGCGCGTTAATCGGCATGATGACGGATCGAAAAAGTGGCATTCTGTGACATCTTGTAATAAATGGAGGTGGGGACTACGACTTCTTGCAGCTTCATGACTAACAAAAGATGTGAGTGTTGCATTTGCGTAAATTGTTCCTGCATATGTAAATTTAAACGCCGATTCTTACATGCTTTCAGTGCGCAGGCCATGTTGTCATGACAGGTTGATTGCTTCATTATATCTTTAGCTGTATCCGCAGTGTTTGGTTGAAAATTGTTTAGTTTTATTGTCCCATTTTTATTTAAAATCAGGCGACAAGGTCTCACATTGATAACGTTAGTGAATTCTGTATTAGAGCCTACAGTTACAAAATATTACGAAGGCTCTAATTCCTGCTGTATACGAGCTTACTTTAGTTTTCGTAATTGTGGTATTTTGAGTCGATTAAAACTAACTGTAATGGTGTTTGGTGAAAGTTTGTGAATATTTGTTTGAAATGAAATGTTATGATGTTCTAAGACTGTTTTGAATGTGGTCTACTTACTATTCGATTACTATTCGTAATCGATTCGGTGTCATCACTATTCGATTCCTAATCGATTCAGTTCCAAAATTCACTATTCGCACACCCCTAAAATTATTGTTAACTGCACTCACTCCAACAGCACCCCTGTACAACTGACCCGGCAGTTTTAGGTTGGCAAGCGTGATCCCCTGGTTTTCAGAGATACTTTCAGAATTGCGGTGACTGGTTCTTGAAAGTACTTTTTAAAGTAGTTGGAAAGAAAAAAATCTTGCAGTTTGAATCTCTCACTTTAAGGTCCACAAGAGGATCACGTGTACGATGAGTTGTGTTTTTTGCGCTTGTATAAGATGGGTGTGAAGGGCATGAATAAACAGTTGGAAGTTTAGCGCCTACCTTTCTATTTATGTCTGTGCCGTGTTTCATCTATTTGTGCCGCGCTAATACAAGCTAAGCCCACATATATTGAATATAACTATTATCAGGAATATAAAAAATACCGTGCTCAGCCGAGCACTTGAGCACTCAGACACCTAAATCTTTGTCATGGAGCTCACTCCGACTCTTCATTCAACGCACCGATGAGGGGGGTTAACTTACCTATGGTCTGTGGTCAGTTGGTGACCGAACATTTTTCACGTCAGTAGGCTCCTACTACTGTTGGCTCCAACAGTCGTCATAGCTGTATAAAGAAAGTAAAGCGCGCACACTTCAAAGTACGCACCTCACAGAAAACTTACGATGCCACCTATTCGTTGTTACGTTTGTTGGTTCTCTGGAACTTGAAATCGATGTCGAGAAACTTGTACTAAGACGCTTGAGCTTCGCCTTCAAGAGTAAAACGCGATAGCGTAATCGGGCCCCGTTCGCATTGCCTTCTCAAGCGGTAGCCAGGCTTCGTTTCTCGGTGTACACCTCAACCTGGCCGCAGGGAAAGGAAAGCCTGTGTGCGTAACATTGGCCGCTTCAAACCATCTTAAAATGTCTACTGCTCGTACAGTTCCGAAGGGTCCACTACGCCATAATTCTTCCTTTTGCGATTTGGAGAAGTATTCACTACGCGTCCATAAAGGCACACGCACACCTGCACGGCGGCTTGCATTGTTGATGCTGTTTCTGATAATTACAATTAACTGTTCCACAGCGTTTCATAACAGATGGGCCTTTAAACCATTCAATGGTTCCTCGATTCGCATGTATTGACGCCTGGTGTGATCCTACGCTTCTGTTACAAATATTACGTGCTAAGCAGACTTTTTGCACTACATGGCATTCTTACAAAGATTTATTTAAGGCGGGAGCCTCATATGCCTCATCAAACGCGAAAATTCACTGACGTCCCGCGTCGGCAGCGTCGGCGTCCGCACGAGTGATGCGAAAAATCATCATTGCGTGATGCCGTCACTATGTGACGTCATCCCGTGACATCGTCGCTTGGCAGGCCGGGCCGATCACGGAGGCAGCGCAAAACCACGTTAGGCGCAGAAAGCTTTCAGCGAATGCCGCGGCAGGATCGACTAAGAAGGAAAAGAAGACGGCTTTCTTCTTCGAGTCGTCTTAGATGAATGCAGAAGGGACCCTGTGAAATTTATGAAACAATGGCGCACTTGATAAAAGGGCTGCTTGGGCTAGTTGGTGATTTGGAATCAACATCTTTGCACAGCGCAGCGCCCGTGTTGTGTTCTCCCTACATCCTCGTTTTCTTGCGCTGTGCAAAGATGTTGAATGACGCACTGGCGTCACTTTGTGGTAGAACACCTGGTTGTCAAGCAGAGGGCTTTCGTTCGACTCTCACTGGAGCCAAACATTTTTCTTCTTTATTTATTTTCATCTATCTCGAATTTTCACTCACGGACAACGTCAATTTTTCGCTGACAACCAGAGAAGCCGACAAAGGAATTTGTGCGAAACGAGCTCTTTGACGCAAATGCGTTAATAGAAAGTTATAATGGTCGTTCTGCAGAGGTGTTCATTTGATGTATATTGTTGCCACCTGCCCGGCTTTGGACCGGCCGGGCCGGTTTTTTGGACAACGGGCCGGTTACCGGTCCGCACCTAAGACCGGCCGTCATTGGCCGGTTTTTTTTGCTCATCGTATCCCGAGTATATTGTTTTCGGGGTGTTCAGCACTAACAATGATAAATATTTGCCGGTGAAAATAAATCTTCAAATACACATGTACCGCGGAACACACGCGATCAGAAAGTAAGTGGGTAAGTGTGCCCCCCCGAGACGTAGGGGGGAAGGAAAGAGGGGGAGATAATCAGTGGTTGTTTATTTGAGCAAATGCATACAAGCGCGACGGGGAGCAAGAGGATTAACTGAGCTGCTTGCACCTGAATGGCGGCCATTACTGGATCAGAGAATAGTAAAAGGAGAGAGGGAGAAGATAGAGGGGAACACACAATGAAACAGTGAAGGCAGAGTCACCGCGGGAGCGCAAGCAGGAAAAAAATGGAAGGTGGGAAAAAGAAAGACGCCAGCGGGCAGTTCGGCTATGGTGGCTACCATAGTTCGGCGACAGGCCCTACTGATAGCTGGTACTTCTGGGAGGTAATTGTATGTTTAACCACTGCCGTCACCTTGTTAATGCATAGCTTGCATTGACGTCACCGTGGCTAAAATCTTGGGATACCAGCTGGTTGAGACGCTGCCTGAACTTTTGCTGGAACGCGCGGAGCAAGAAGCGGTCGTGACTCCCACCAGACTAGTGCCGATGCCCCCAAGCCACGGTGCAAGAAATACTTTTAGTATTCCTTGCACCGTGCCCCAAGCAAACCCTCGTGTTTATTCGTTTTCCCCCTTGGCGCGGCTGGCGAAAAAAAACAAAATAAAAAGCAGGGAAAGCACAAAAGAACGCGGGGAGCGAACGACTGGCTGTCCTCCTCTGCACTGCCACTCTCTAATGAGATAAATAAGTCACGTGGCCTGCTATCTTAGGCTACCAGCACAGGGAACCTGTCTGCGATGTCACGTGAAAGCTATGTATAGGGTCCTTTAGCAAGTTACCATAATACCGTATCTATACTACCGTATCGCTCCTCCTTTCTTGCTCGTTGTGCTTTCCGCTCCTCATTTTAGTGAAGGCACGCCAACTCCCCAACTACAGTTTTTTTTTTCAAAATTTACTGTAGGGTTGTTACGCCTCATTGTTGCCTCTTAACGTACACATGTGGTGAACGAGGAACCTGTCGTTCGGGGGGACGCACTGCCACCGCAACTGGGAACGGCAAAAGAACGAGCGAGGAAGGAATAGTGGTACGGACTTTAGACCGGAGATACGCACCGATAATGTTCAAGAAGATCTGACCGTCTCCGGCAGCTGTTGCCACTCTTTAGGCTTCCTGCGTGCCACAGTGAAAGAGAATGTGTTCATTACCACCTGCACGTGGAGTTAGGTAGCAGAGTTGCGCGTCTGTGTGGCCCATTTTGTACTCCCCGGCGCCGCTGCAGTGAACTCGATTAGCACTACTTGTAGACCCTTTCATAGAAGGCGCCCTGAACGCTGCCATGATCCCCTGAATAGGCGTGACCCCCCCAAAATTGTGCAGCCAAGGCTGTGACACCAGCCGTTGTGCTCCCGTGGTGCTGTCCAGAAGATATGTATCTTCTTTCCTGTGAAAAACTTCTATAGCCAGTAAAGTTTATTGCCGTTCGGTCACGCGTCAGCCGCGTCGATTGGCGGAACACTTAAGAATGTCACCTGCAAAAACAGACATGTCGTCTACTACCTAAAGACAGCATATACAGTAACTAGAGGCCAGGTCACTTAAACAAACACCACACCACTGCGCGAAGAATTTTCTTCGTTCGAGACCTGGGCGCTGCACTGCCACAAGTACACAAGCGAATTACTCGATGGAGCCGATCGTTATCTTCTCTGTAATGGCGGTGACAATGCAATGTCGCCGAGGTCATCCCAAACACATGGTGACTGATCCCTGCACCTGGAGACCTAATCCAAGGAATGCTTTGGCATGTGATTAGTGCGAGCTCCCTTAACAAGAGGCGTTCCGGACGTCAATCGCCAAAACGTTTATGCTATTGGTCGGTCACTTTCTATCTTGTACGCATAAAAGCTCGAAGCAAGAACCCTTCAAGCACACCGATCGTTGGAACAGAGCGAAAATCAGTAGCAGTGGTTACGTGCTTTCTTTGCTTGCATCATGAGCACGGATTTTCCGCCTTCAAAACAGCGAAAAATACGTCAATGCACGTTCCGGAAAGAGTGGAGATCTCAACCAGAGTACGAGAGCTGGCTCCTGCCCGTGGACAACGACGCCACAGCCGCAAGGTGCTCCATATGTGGAAGCACGTTTACGGTTAAATTTGATGGCGTCAGCGCTGTGAAGCATCATGCATCAACGCAGAAACATAAGCAGAAGAGCCTCGCCTCGAAACAGTCGACTGCGCTGAAAAAGTTCTTTGCTCCAGCCATTTCTAGCGCAGAAGATGACGTGACTGCTGCGGAACTGGGCACCATATTCCATGGAATCAAGCACAACTACAGCTACCTGTCGCTGCGGCAGCAAGTTGGCACTGAAAGTCTTCCCGGATTCAGACATCGCTTCCAGAATTGCTACTCGGTAGACCGAAGATGGAACATCTCGTGAAAGATGTGCTGGCGCCTTACGCAGTGGACTGCATAGTCGAAAAACTTCGTCCAGCAGGCCGCAACCGTCCGTTCGCTCTCTCCACGGACGCTTCCAACAAGGGAAACAGAAAACCTTTCCCCATTGCAGTGCGTTTCTACGATGTGAGTGGTGCTGGAATAGCTGACGCTCTCATCGACTTTTGTGAGCAGGCGGGCGAGACTTCCGGCGGCATCTGCGAACTTCTGACAACAAGTTTGGAGAAGGTGGGTCTTTCTTTGGAGCAAGCTGTAGCGTGTAGCGCGGATAATGCTTCTGTGAATTATGGGAACCATACCTCAGTTTTCCAGAAGATGCTGAAAGACCAGCCGACTTTGTTGTAGGCCAATTGCAATTGCCATGTTGTGCATAACACTGCCAAGCACGCAGTGAAGTCTTTAGTTTGACGTCGAAACTCTTGTACTAAAGGTGTTCAAAGAATTTTCTTCTAGCTCGAAATCTGTAGAGGAATTCAAAACATTTTTTTCAATTTTGTGATCAAGAATATAGCAAAGTTTTGTGTCATATTTGGGTCCGCTGGTTAAGCTTGTTTACAGCCTTAGACAGATTAATTAAGAACTGGAAACCCATCAAGTCATACTTTCTCAGTCAGGGAGAAGAGGAGTGCGAAAATATAATCAGGAGATTTATAGGCGACCAACTCCAAGCCGATGAACTTTAAGAGACTGTCACGCTTCCAGAGTGCTACATGCACTTCATGCACTCGTTCCTTGCAATGTTCCGTTCAGCAATCCTCCCCCTCGAAAAGAGTCACCTCGAGCTGACAGAACTTCACGCTGTAATGACTAAGCTCAGGAAGCAGCTGATTAATCGAAGGGACGATATGTTCTTTGGTGTCAAGGCGAATCTGGGGCTTCAAATCCTCGCTGGCGGACAAGTTGCAAAGCTGGACTTTGTGAATGTCTATGACAGGGCCCTTGCGTACCTAGAAAAGTGGTTTGACTTCGAAAACTCGCCGTTTAAGATGCTCGCCGAATTCGATCTGCGCAAAGGTGCACCCACTACATTGGCTGTAATAAATGCAGGCAACCTATTTGGCATTGACTCTCAAGAGGAAGGGGATGACGTCTACTCAGAGCTTTGTCTTTTGAAGGATGCTCTGCCTGGGCTTCTAAAATGTGACGAAAAATCAAGCTCGGTCTGGCCATAGGTCGGTAAAACTTGTGGAGCTCACTCAGACTCACTCATGAAATATATTTTGCGCTGAGGGCTCACTCAGACTCAGACTCACTAAAATTTTCCTCAACCGTACTCACTCGGACTCATACTCATCAAACTTTTCTTCAACCGGACTCACTCGGACTCAAACTCACCACAACATAACTCACCCAGACTCACTCAGACTCAGACTGAGTGAGTCCGAGTGAGTCGACTCATGAGTCCGTTAGCCTAGAATTTGCTTTTTCGACCTTGGTGTCAATGCTCTAACACCAATATCTCACGTAATCGGAGCTCTTGGCGCCTTTGGTATGTACCTTCGATACGAGTTATAAGTGCTCAGAAACCAGTGAGGTCATTTTTCTTGAAAGGTATGACAACATAAGATATATTTATTTAGAACTTCCCACGGAAAAGTTAACGGGGATGGGGGGGAGGTCAAGGCGCCCCCTTAGTAATTCGTGCGTCTGGTCAATAAATATTGAAATGATTTATGAACGACACTGCTTTGGAATATGTGTGAGTAGACGTGAGTAAAACCGTGAATCCTGCCAAGGCTGATAGTAATGCTGAAGATGAGTAGATAGGACCATAGGTCGGCAAAAGAAGGTGTAACTCACTCAGACTCACTCAAGAAATATATCTTGCGCTTTGGACTCACTCGGGCTCAGACTCACCAAACTTTTCCTGAGCCGAACTCACTCGGACTCACAGTCACGAAAAATTTCTTCAACCGGACTCACTCGGACTCAAACTCACCGAAATATTACTCACCCGAACTCACTCAGACTCAGACTCACGGCTCGATCTGAGTCTGAGTGAGTCCGAGTGAGTCGACCCATGAGTGAGTTCGCCGACCTATGGGTCTGGCTGAAGTTCTTGAAAGAGGTCAAGTGCCCCCCTCTTGCAAAACCTAATGGAGCATGTTTACTCCATTCCCTGCAGCAACGCGTTCGTGGAACGCGTCTTCAGCGTGATGGGAAACTTGTGGATGGATGAAAGAAACCAGCTAAGCATCCCAATGGTTAAAGCGGAACTTTGTGTGCGGTATAATTTGGTGTACAGCTGTGAAGAATTTATAAAGATGGCGAGAGAAAACAAGAAGCTCATTCTAGCCGCTAAGTCAAATTCTAAGTATATGGACGTCAGACTCTGGAGTTTTGTAGACACGTAGCGCCACCTGTCGGAGCAGTTTTGGGTAGTGCGAAGTCCGACTCCCTTGCACAGTTTGCTGTGCAAGCAGGTGCAACTGGCGCGTGCGAAACGACGATTGAGCTAAATATTAGGTGTGTTTGCGCATTGAACCCTGAGAAAAAGAGCTACGAATGTCTCTCCGCTAGTCGGACGCGCAACCGAACCGCCACAAAGTGCTTGTTGGATCACTCGCCAGAACGACGGCGAAAACAAGAGCAGACGCAACAGCTCCGCGCGCTACGAAGAAAGGCCTCATTCGACGTTACTGTTGCGTTGTGAATTGCCTCGGAGGACTTCAGTTTTACCGATTTCCGTAGCTATCGCTCAAAGCAGAACGGCGAGAGCGCTGGATACGGGCCGTTGCGAACGTGTTGGGTTAGCGAATTACTCGCGTTCCACAGCCGGTCGCATGTGTGATAATGTAGGTCTCCTGTTATTGTTTTGAGTAGCCTTGACGGAGAACCGTGGTAACCTCGACTATGAAGCTCAGCAGAGCCTCTGACAGCGGTGCGCGCCGTGCAACAGTTAAATGCAGACTGGTAACGCGCGCGATAAACATCGCGCACTCCGCAACCACCCATAATCTGAACTGGTCGTCACCACACAGCATCGCGCAGATACGCTTTGAAGGCTCAAAGTTCCGGCTTTAACTAGCAAATGCTAACACGCGCGTCATACAAGTCAATAGCTAAAAGTTGGTCGTGACCACCATCAGGTTTTTTCTTGCCCGTGGTCTCCGCGATTGCCGGAGCTATCTCGGAGGCCATGGTTTTGCCTTTCGTTGTACACCGATAAAGTGGACACGCGCGTGTCCCCATTTGCAGTATATACAAACGGAATACAACCCTCAACAGAACATTCCAGGATGCGTAATAAAACAGTTCAAGGCACAGGAAGCGAGAGATGGATGGAGAATGCAACTGCAAAAGCGAAAATCACCGGGGCCATTCGTGCCTGATAAAGTGAGCTTCGTACCACTGATTGTGAGATACATTGCTCGTGTGTGTACTTCATCGCTCTCACATTATGTGTACGCCCAAATTTAACGCATTTAGGCGTTACAGAACGCCCGTCGGAGTGCTTGCCTCGAACTCGATGTCATGCGATGCTTGCTTGCAGTTGCGAGTAGCAGCACGCCAAAATAACTGAAACATCTTTTGCGCTGTACCCGCAGTTCGCTTTGATGAGCTTCCTACTTTTTTGAAGCGAGGGTGGATTGGCGGAAGAAGTTTTCCAGGTCCTTGATTTTCAGGAAACCGCGCCTCAACACCAACGAAAGAGGGGTGGTTCTATATATTCGCTTGCGGACGGCTCTCTTTGCACTACCCAGTTATGGCCAGGGCGGCGATGAGAGCGCTGGTGGCGGCGTTTTTCGCAGCGCCGCCTGGGCAGAGTCTGACGTCTATATTCAAGTTCCGCAAATAGAAGAAGGCGAGCACGTAGGATTTCTCTATTTGTTTTTATGTATTGTATATATGCATGTCCAATGCTTGTTATGCATTGTATTAACGCGATAGCGTTAAACAGCTCGTTTCGCAGAAATTCCGGCGTCGCCGTCGGTGTCGGCGTCAGCGTCGTTGGTTGTGAGCGAAAAATCATCATCTTGTCCGTGACCGAAAAATCGAGAAAGATGCAAATAAAATAAATAATCAAAATGTTCGGGTCTGAGTGAGGATCGAACCCGGGTCGTCTGCGTGGCAAGCAGGTGTTCTACCACACAGCCATGCCTCTGCTTGGGAATACTGTGAAAATAACTTCCTCTGCTTGGAAATGCAGTGAAAATAACTTTCATGCTTCGCAAACGCAAGCGTCTTTTATATAGGCGTCGCAATATAACATGTAATATCCCAGGAATATTGCGTGGTACAAGCGTACATTGCCATCGGGCGTCAGAATATGTGACCATCATAACGATTTCATAGTTTAAAGCCAGTCACCCATTACAAACGGCACACATCTTACTGCGCGTATTCCCTTAACACCACGTAGTGGGTGCATAGCAAGTTCGAAAACATTTCCCACATTTGCCGCGCATAATTGCTCCTGGTTTAAAGCATGTTACCCATTACATAGTATGCACTAAGTGATTGAAGTACGCACTAGGGACAAGATATCGCTATCACGTTCAACTCTTAAAGGCGAAGATTAAGAGTCCCCCCAATTTTTATGCATATACTTTTTAAAGGGGCGCTGAAGAAAAGTCGGAAAAAATGACGGCAACATAGAAATTCTACTCGGGAGACACGACTATTCCAATAAATAGACTTTATTGCACACAGTTTTGAACAGTTGGCTGTATTTTTGTTTTCGTGCGGCGGCTGCATGCCAGCGCGAGCCGCGATGCTTGCCACTACGGCAGATGAAAGGTGCAGGTGTCGTGTCCGGCACTTCAATTTCTCCACCGTTCCTTTGTACCCCACTCTCCTCCTTCCACAAAGACGTCGAGACGTTACCCCTTCTTTAGGGGCTTTATCCGACCCGAGAACATTGTTCGCTGCAGGTGCCGTTCGTAGTGGTTTTAGGAACCGTAGCGGGGCCTCAGCCGATTCATTGAGAGATGACGGATGGCACTCTTGTTCAAGGCAGGGCAGTTTGCTGAAAACGCATGAAGTTCATCATTTTGCGCTAGTTTCTGTCTGAAATGAAGGTTGTGTCTACGGATTTTAACACCCACTTTTTTAGTTTGGCTGAAAACCTCGGCGGCAAATATTTTGTTCAGTATACATAACCCCTTTAACGCTCGTGTGACTTTGAGTGCAAACATTATAAGACTCGTGGTATTTGTGCGCCACCCAGCAGACTAGTTTGTTCGCTCAGTGATTTGTTTTTTTACGTGAACATGACGTTGACATCGAAGGGTGCAATAAATGTCATCGCATGTCGAGTATTTAACATGGAGTGGTTTGATTTTCAACACTTCAACTTTCTGTACCCCCCCCCCCCTGCTGCCGGGCCGGTTTTTTTTTTCTGGGAAAGGTGGCAACCCTATTTGATGAGAACACAAAAAAAAGAAACAACTAGAACCTTACCTGAGTGCTGAGTGATCGACCCATGTCCCGCATTGTCCTTCTTCTATATGAACAATCTTCTTATTTTTCTGTTGTCCGGCTTATGGAAACACCCCGTGTGTGCTTCTTGGTATTGTCTCGTATTTCGCACTGTGAATTCAATTCTTTATGAGTCTGTGTACTTCACATGAAAGTCAGATGTTCCAGAAACATCGTGTAATGAATGGAATGTCTGTTAATTATCGGCTAGCTATTCGGTTCCCTCAGACTGTGACTTCGGTAATGTTCTTTGCCCTACAGCTAGACCCTGGCGGTCTAAGCAATCTGAATGTACGTATGACATACCAGTTGTACCATAAGGCGGGTTGTCAAATATCAGGCCTGTTGCAAATAAAACTACTTTATTCCTTGCGTTTGTCTTCCTCGGGCCCACTTTTTAGGTAAAGGTAAGCTTCTGTTGTGTATTGTGACCTTTTGCTAAATTCTTTAGTTTTTTTGTCATCAAAGAAATTAGTTCATGAATTTAGTTTAGTGATAGATGGCTGCCAGGCAATGCTTTGGCGTCACACCCTCGGCTCTTTCGATGACCCGAAGTTAGAGACCTGGTAATCATTCAGTGCGTCAGAGTTTGTAAAAGAAACATCACATTTATTTTCATCAATATCTTCATGGCCTAATCACCACCACAGCAATACAGTCGTACTTCGGCTCCTCAGGTGTCTGGAAAAAAAAAGATGGTCGTAATGCCTTATACAGTTATGCAGTCCACGTAGATATGCACTTTCAGTTAAATGAAAACAATTGCACGTAGACCTCGAGGTTATCAATACTTATGTCAAGAACTTTTTGTGAATATTTATTCGTGCTGATTATTTTACTATGGTCACAATGTGCTTAGTTGAACAATGTGCTACTACGTAACTTAGTCAGCAAAAATATATCCTAGATTGCAAAAATACTAATGGCAACGATAAGGGCTCTCTAGTATTGTCTTAATCCAGTAGGATAATTGGAGAACAATAGGTTTTAAGCAATGCCGCGCGTGGCTAATCATTTTAATATGGCTCTAGGCTGACATAAATTATAAAAATTAAAAGAAAGTGGCATTTTCAGCGGCACTAAAAAAAAACTGTGATTGAAGTTGTTAATGCCCTCAAGTTACGATTCTGATAAAAAATAGCAGACTATTTAGCGAAACTAAACATCATTAGAAAAAGCAGCTGAAATCGAATGGTTAGATGCGAGAAAGCCAGTGAAACTCAAAACAAGGAAGAAAGAAGAGGGCACATTCAAGCAGGCACCGTTGCCGGACTTCACGAATCTGAAATCGAATGGTGTTATTTAAGTATAAGCGTATAGTCGGGGAGAGTCGTAATCGCATTTTAAATTAGCATCATCAGATAAAGCTGATATTGCGTGAGATAAGAAAATAGAAATGTCAGAAATTGTGCGAAATTGTAGGCTAGTTGGTTAAACACCTTGAACATTGTGACAACGAGAAAAAACCCAGGTCGCAGGAAAGGGACACGGCCATAACCCATAAGCACGCCGCATCATGTAATGCGACCAACCCATAACTTTCTTTTGTTTGGATGCTATTGGTGAGTTCCTGTTGCGTGTATACATTGTTATAGGCTATTCGTCAGCTGCTAGTCAACGCCGCGTGTACTTGTTGTGTGGCTCTTCTTCATCGTCGTTTACTGCGCTGTCCCACATTTCCATGTGAGAGGGAGGCTTCTTTCACTTTTGAATTCTGAAAACAATGTTGAGTTCTCTCGGCAGGAGGTAGATAATGGGCAACTAGTCAAACATTTCGAGTTGAGACACCTTAATAGTAAGGAAAAATGTTTCGTCTATTTCTGTAGTGAATGTCAACATTTAAAAAAACAGCTAAAGCACTTTGCTACCATTAAAATGAGTGAAACTGATGCAAAATGGACATTTGAGATAGTTGGTACGTAAAATCATGGTGGCAAGCACGCACAAACAGACCCGGACGAATAAAAGGAACGACGAAACAGGTGCTAGTATCGTCTTACTTTTTATTTCTTCCGTGCCTGTTTGCGCGCCTCTTCCACCGAGATGAAATTATCAAGTTTGCGATGGGGTCTGTTCTGGCATTAGGAACTGATGAGGACGCGAGTGTTACCGTTGGCTTCTTCTGGGCGACACAAGTACATGACCTGGTGGGTGTTTTCCTTGCACGGTGTAATTAATCCCGCACGGTGGGAAAGTTACGAGATAATTCTCGTAGCTGTGACAGCTACGAGCTTGGAGGCAGGCTTTATATAAAAAAAAATTTTTTTTCTACTGCGTATGCATGACAGAGCAAATTGTTTATATAGGATAAATTGGAGACCATTGGGAGAGGTGATAGACTTGCAGGGGCCATAAGATAGACTGCTAATGATAATGATGAGAAAAAGTGGGTCCTAGGTTCTTTGTGCCAAAATTTATTGCCTGGTATCACATCCAGAAAGTGTCTAATGCACAAAAACCACGTGGCATTAAAATTTTAATGTGCCAGCTCAACAGAGGACCCTGGTTAAAAAGTACTCCGAGTCTCTCTAGTAATGTAGTGCTCTCTTTGTCCTGTAAGACTATTGGCGCTATTCTAGTGTATCATCAGTGAAACAAACACTTAGCTCAGCCGACATTGCATGGCTCCAAAGGAATCTGGAACGGTGCTTCAGCCAGGAAATGTTGAATACTATACTCTGTCTCAGAAGTTCCCTTCAGCACTGTGGAGGCTACAGGGCCCCTTAGCCAATAGGAAGGGCGATTAGCCCCTCCACATGTATTCATCCGCGCCGCGTCATCTGCTAGCATCCCCCTGACGTCTGCGCGCACGCGTTCAGCGAGCAGACGGCAGCGCGAAAAAAATAGAACATGGCAGCACTCATCGAGGCTGCTCCTCGCCTCGAGTTAATCACGTCGTCGTGCCGTCGTGCGCTCTGTGGCCCGTAAGTTCCAAACAGACGCTTGTATTTGCTTTAGATTTATGTCTTGGAGCTTCGGCAGCAATGTATTCGTGGCGCTATTTCCACGAAGCGCTATCACATTCTCGGCGCGTTAGGCTTAACAGGCGTGGTTAAAGCAATAGCTTATCTCGCCAATCACGACAGAGCGTACCTGATGTTTTGTCTTGATCGTGAGATGGCGCAAAGCGATAGCTCATTACACTATTCATTTGTTGCTGTGAGCGCCTTGGGCGAGCGTCAAGGGCAAGTTCGGATCGAAGCGGGTGGTCGCGTCTGCATGGACGCTGCCATGTTGATTTTTAACCACAGTTATCGACGGTTACTGATAGAACAATTAAAGAAATACGACGTAAATGCGATGAAGAATAAACAGATTACTTATTGATGTGCCGAAGCAGATGCTAAACAAGGGCATATGTCTCAACCTAGCCAATTGCAAGGCAATTATATCTGGATATATGCTTTGCTGCACAGGCGTGTGGCTTGTTTACACCCCGTAGCATTGGCAGTGCTGAACGGTAGTGGTGAAACAGAGTACAGTGACAGCCTGAAAGGCTTGCTTTTTCAGCCGCGTACGACGTGGAACCCTGCACGAAACCCTAAATGGAAGCTGAGATACAACTCCATACAAGTATTCGTCTTTACCAAGAACTTGCAATGAGTGCAACTACCTCCACAGAGTGCTGCCGCTATATCATCGTTAAAAAATAACTTCAAGTCAACTGATATAATTTGTTCCCCTTCCATTCCTCCAATTTAAGGTAGCAAACTAATAGTTTGAGTTCTGCTCAACGTTTGTGTTTTCGCCAAATTTGTACATATCCCTTTCCGACCCGAATTTTTTCTAGGGTAGAACGAAATTTTTTAATGTTCTTTTCTAGCTAAGAGGCCATTTAAAAGCATTCAAAAAAAATAAAAAAGACTGTAAGTACAATGGTTTTCTCAGGAGAACCATGTCCAGTATACTGGACACTAGGATTAATTTGTTGCACATATGGGTACACACATTCTGCTATCTTCCTTGAAAAAGTGTTGCTTTTGACCCTGCGAGAAGGTCAATCGTCTAAAACACAAAAACGATTCGTTTTGACCCAAGAAAAAGTTTCTCATGGTTAGCGTTCAGCACCACGAAGGGGGAAAAAACCTATGAGGGAGCGCGCCAAGCGTCCAGAAGTCAACCTCATCAGACAACGCTCCCTCCTCGTGCTCCATGCTCTTGTCAGATTCCCAGCATGTCCCAGTTTCATTTTATATGGCTGCGCTTCAAGATTGTCATGTGACACTGCCTCTTTTTTTTTTCTTTTTTCCGCTCCATGTTTAGCACGATGTACGCCAATTGCATCCTGGTGTCCAGTATACTGGACATAAATACATTCTCGCATTGCCAGCAAACTACCTTTTTGCAACAATGTATCAAGCAGACATAGGACAGCACGCACGATTTAAATTATTTGAATTGCGCGAAGAGAGCTCCTAAAATAATTTTGTATACTTGACCACATCGTGCGCGCGCGTTTCCGCGCCGATGACGCCACTACTCTGAGGCACCCCCCATCAGAAAATTGGGCTGAAGGAGGAACGACATTTAAAAACATGTTGCTGGACTCTTACAGAAGCTGTCAAAGTGGTTTCGGTTCAGATTGTAGCTCTGCTTATATTTCTGCACCGCTTTTTTTAATTATGTCCAGTATACTGGTCGCTGGGTCGGAAAGGGATATATGTATCTGAATCAAATTGTTACATATTTCTTACTGAAATACAAAAAAGATGCGTACCATCATGGAAGAAAGTTAGAGACAGAACAGAAAGGGCGCGTCTTTTTGTATTTCAGTAAGCATGTACCAACTAGCCCAACAAAACGTTTTATTAAGTTACATATTTCTTGTCGTTCCTGCTCTGTAAAGCCTTTCCGCGATTGAGATTAAGTAAGTAAATGAGTAGAGGAACTCACCATCTCGTCTCGTTGGAAAGTTTATTTGTAGTAGTGGCCGAGACCCTTAAAGCCAAATCCGAGCCCATAGCCATAACCATGACCATAGCCAAGTCCGTAGCCAAGGCCGTAACCAACGGCGATGGGAGCTGCGACAGCCTTCACCACGGGAGCAGCGACAACAGTCTTCAGGACGGGGGCGTGGACAACATGCTTCACCACTGGAGCAGCGACAACCGTCTTCAGGACGGGAGCGGCTACAACGGCGTGGCCGTAGCCGTAGCCGAGACCGTAGCCAAGGCCGTAGCCAAGACCATGCCCGTAGCCGTAGCCGAGGCCGTAGCCGAGGCCGTAGCCATAGCCGAGCCCGTAACCGCCAACGAAGCCACCGCAGACAGCGCTGACGAGGCCAACGAAGACGAAGATGACCTGTACATCAAATTTAGACGATTATTTGAGGGTCTGTTATATCTAATTCATGTTGGGTCTAACAAAAAAAAAAAAACGCGCTCTGAAAATTCCCCTTGTTTCGTTCATTTGAGCGGAGACATATTAAGCTATTATTCCTGTCGAAGCATCTCTCAGTGGCGGCAATATGGCTTGTATGCGACAAGGAGCTCAGTAGTTGTAATGCTCGGAGTTTACCTTACATCGACGAAGATTTATTCACTCCTGTTGTTACTGCTAACGCTGGCACCTCTTACTATACATCACATTCGCATTTGATGAGCAGATGAGTACGACGTATTCGTCATACTTATTCCAATAGCTATGCACCGTGTCGCCAAATTTCAAGCTTTGTTAACCCCATTTTCATAATCTTTTGTGAAAACTGGGTTAAGGAAACTTGAAATTCGGCAAGATGGTGCGCGGCGAACGGGAAATTTTTGAGCGCGAGAACAAGACATTCACAAGCACGAGATGTGCAGGACGGGCGCCACTGTCATCGAACTTTATTTGAGGTTTGTATAAGCAGAAAACACGTGCGCATATAGTCAAATGCACTGTCAAACACGTTTTAACTTCACAAAAAATATTATCAAGATATTCAATTTTTGCCTTCCAAAGCTTCACCGATGTGTCACAGACGGACATACCCCCTTCTCTTCCTGATATGGAACGCTTCCATTAACTCCCGTGTTTGTTAACATCGTTCCTGTATAGCGTCTTTTTGCGGCGAAGGTTCGGGCACCAGCATGGCTCTGTGGTAGAATACTGGGCAGCCACGAAGAGGGCCTAGGTTCGAATGCCGTTCAATTCTGGATGCGTTCTCTTATTTCGTTTTTTTTTTCTGATTTCCCGCGATGGTGGTAACGGACGCAGGTGGTAGCGGCGGCGGCTGTCAACTACGGCGCCAAAAAACGGCCGTTGTTGTGATCTCTTAACAGCTTTCGCTGTAATAGCCAACAATCGCGAATGCAGCGGACGCAATAACATCTGATTTTAAGTAAGAGGTTATGTGGCTATTTCCTGCAACCTCATTCCCATTTGGGTGTAAATACGGAACCTCGCCATTATGATCAGCAATTGTATTAAGGTAACAGGAGTAGAAGTTAGAAACCAATGTTTGAGTTACGGCACGGTAAACGCTATTGACGTAATGAACATATTTTTTTCTTTCCCATCAATAAATTTCTGATGAAGCCTGCAGCAATCAATATGCGATCACGGTGCCTGTATATTGGATAGGTGCCTGGTCCCCCTATTCTTTCGTATCAGCCATCGTGAATTATCCAGAAGTGGAGCAGCTCAAGAGCAATCATAAGACTGGTTACTTGCTTCAACTTCGAGCCATCAACAGCAAGGCATTCGCTCACGTGTAGAATAAGTTAGGTTTCAGCTCTGAAGGTATTGGTCACGCGATCCTGGTTAAATTTATCGTAAACGATTCATTTGTCCCTCACATAACGCATTCCTGAAATACTACGTAAGAACTGGGCTTCAGTAAAGGGCGTAAACATTCAGTGACTACTTTGAAAGAAAAAGGACGATTTTTAGCGCGATGTTATTGGGGACAGCCTGCCTGTCCTGCACAGTGTTGACGAAAAATGAAACCTCAGCAGAGTGTGCGGTCGCTCGCGCTCTTTGTTTTTCGCAAGTAACATTAAGCGCGAGAGAAAGCATCTGATGGTACTTACGAGGTTGTTCATGTTTGTGGTGCACGGGAAACGGTTTATTTCCAGTGGTCTTCCACTCCGAGCGGGGTTATTTTATACTGTTTCCCTTACAAGGGGCGGAGCCTTCTCTCACGTCCTCGTATAACTGCCATATCTTGATGTATTTCTCGTTTCTCCCTTTTCGTTCGACACTCACCTATATGAACCCGTCACGCACATTGCTTTGGAGTTTACCCTCCCCATCGTGGCCGACAGGCGAGCGTTTGGCTTCCAGGTCAAGCGCCATATCTTGGAATGGCCACAGCAACCAGAGAGCGCGTGACCGGTGTAACGCAAAGTAAGCCTTCACTTCCTCGCAGCTGATTGGAAATGAGGCAGGGCGGCGCCTCCGTGAGAAACCAAGAAAAAAGAACACGGTCAATGGGCAGCGTCCAGATTCTCGAACTGTTTGTTGTTTTCATATGAAAAAAAGTTTACCACCTTAATTCTTCACTTCTGAAGAGCCTTCGTAGTTCTACAAGCTCTAGGAAAAAATCGCAAAGTAAAGAAGACATTTCACGACCATAAGCGCAACGAAACTAAATAGTGCCCTGCGAGCGCATCTGTCCGGGAAAAAAAAAAGAAAACACCATCGCTTACAAAACAAAAAACAACAATCTAGAAACGCAGTTGCAAGCGGGTGTCGCAGTAGGCGGAAACCATCCCTGTCTCCAAAAACGAAATAAGAAACCCAGTAATCGCCTAATGACTTCTCGTTCAAGAGGCGGCGGAGGAGAGGGGGGAGAGTACGCGAAAGAACTGCTTTCACGATTACGGAACCATCAAGGTTGGCGCGTGTGCTAACCTTGGCTGAAGGTGCGCTTGTCAGTGGGGGGCCCAAGGCGTGCCTTCGGGCACCACGCGAGACAAACAGTGCGGGCATTCGTTTTGGAGACGATACGATCGCTTCTCTGGCTTGTGCGTCCCTGGCGGCACGCTCGTAATTATTTGGGCTCTGATATAGAGCCCAATTTCATTGGGCACTCCGCACACTTCTTAAGCAAAACCAATATTCACGAAGAAAGGAAGCTTTCGCTGAACTGTGCCCAGTCGTGGCGTTAAAGCGACGAGAAAGAGGTTATGTGGTAAGAGGCCCCTGCGGATGTGGACAGCTTGGCTGCAATTCTGTGCAGCTAGTGCTTAGGTGAAGAGAAAATTCTGGATTGCCGTTTCTTAATGCGGCAATTTTACTGTTTTTGTTTGTGTGCCAAGTGCTGCGATAAGTTCCTGACAAAAGCTCTATATCAGAACTTCCGTCAGTAGATGGACAGAAATTTTTTTCAGAGCTACAGCTGCTCAGATTCATTCGCTGGAAGAACATGGCTTCAATATATCTTGCGCCATGAACTCATGCTACACGAGCAGGCCGGTGACATGAAATTATGAGGATAACTTGTATACACTTTAGATCAAATTATATATCAACTTGATGAAAACATAAGCTTAGGTGCGTAGGCACATTCGCCTTTAGGTTAGCTTCTACTGAATAATCATACTTTTGGAGTCGTTTGTTAAAGATAAGGGGCCCATATAACAGCTAGTGAGGTAATCCGCACAACATTACGAAGACTGAAGCGGGATATGTCATACTGGCAAGTATACTAAATGAACTTGACAAAAAATACCCTTCCGTGACCGTACCTCGTAGCAGTCAAGCGTACGTCATTCCAGTCCTCAACAATTGCACAACTTGACCTTTTCAACAAGGCCTAACTGAACACTATATTAAGCTCAAACACATGCCAGCATAAAAAGTGTTAGCACGAAGCGGCCCATGACAACTTCCCATGTCTATAGCTCTAAATAGATATTTTCCTAATTTAGCTACACGCCATCAGAGTATTAACAGTGCTAACACTCGTTCGAGCAGCGGAACTTAAAACGAGAGACAAAGAAAAGAGAGTCGCTGTTCCTTGTCTGTCTCCTCTTTGTCCCCCCGTTAAAAGTTCCGCTGCTCGAACCACCGTTAGCTATGAACCAACTAGCTCCGGTGAGTACCGTTTTGAGATTAACAGTGCTTATGCGTCTCGAAAAGCTCGAGGAATGAAGCCCAGATATTACCCGCATTTTTTTCCCCCCTGCACACAAGTACAGCCTAAAACCAGTCGTCGTTTAAGGGTTTTGTTCTCATGCATTCATTTTGTTCTTGTGGTTGCCGTAGTATTGAAGCCATGAATCACCAAGTACCGCCTTGATGAAGCCAACACAGTGTGTGACAAATAAGCGAGCGCTTTATCTATTTCTCTTGTTTCGTTCAAGCTACGACTTGGTCATTCGTCGTGTCGTAATGGAACAAGAATGCCGCGAGCAGTTTCAGCCGTAATGGCGTGTCGTCGGCAGAGTGCGATGCCCTTTCGTGCCTCTGGCTGATCTCGAGAGGACGAGATAGCTGTGCTAGCAATTCTATGCACGATAGCAGACGTTGCTCAAGGGGTGTTGCACCTTGGCGGTGACATAATTCACAGCCGCGAAAGTTGTAATTAGAGCGCTTTCTCTGACCTCGTTAAAATGACCCTGTCACCTCCTTCTTCTTTTCTTCGCGTGCCACTACCTTAGCAATACGATACTGATTTATACTCACGAAAGCAGTTTCGACGTGTTGGCAAATAATGACATAGCATGCACACACCATGCCAGGGTGATGCGAATAACCAACGGAGAAAGCTAGCACTTGCGTGGCCGCACCTCCGATGCCCGCCTCTTGATTTTGCGCAGTTGTTATGCCTGATTTCTGGAGCTTTCATGCAATGCAAATAACTTAACAGTAATAGAATCGCGTTGTCACGTTTAACACTACCTGGACTTCCACGTTTCAAAACCACCATATGATTATTAGGCCCGCCCTATGGAGGGCTCGGGAAATTTCCACGGTCTGGTATTCTTTAACGTGCGCTGACATCGCTCAGTGCACGAGGCTTTAGCTTTTCCATACTATCAAAATTCGAACACTGCGGCCGAGATGTAAGTATTCACAAGGTATTTAAACGGGTATGTTGTGTGCGAAGGAACTGAGGAGCTGTAACGTTCAATACAGAGCAGTAACGTTTAGAACAGTTACAACCTTATGGATCTTACTATTGAAAGAGAGATATCAGTTTAAGCTGCGCGTAATGTATAGGTTGTTGGTGGAAACAAATAAGAATGTGGCTCCGATGAGACAAGGACAAAAAAAAATTGGCAGATCCCAAATACCATGGGAATCGATGTTATGCGAAGCATGCGGAGGCAAGGTGGCTGGGTTGGGTTGTAATGTGTTATTGAGCGAAACGTTACGAAATGCCGTTAAAGATATGTACAAATGTTGTACGCACAGACATATGTTGAACAGTCGCGTATCTTTCATATAACTAGTTGTTTACAGTGTTGTAACGATGCCAACAGAAACATGGGTATTACCAACACCAGAAGCGGTAACCTATGTAGCACTTGTGCTTGCGAGGATGGTAGCCCTGGATAGTGCTTCGTAGACCAGCTACAGTGGATGGCGCTTAAGTATACAATTGACCTTAACCCGACATGATGCCTGCCTCATATGAATATGTATGTATTGTTTATAAAATTAGATAGCCAGCACTGCAACCACAACTGACGTTTCACCAACATTATGCCTGCATAGGGTAGGGTCTTTTTCCAAAGCAGTTCCGAGACCTGGCGTGACTTTGTGGTGAATACTTGATTGCCACGCAGATTGCTGGGGTTCGATTCCTGCTGGGAACCTGATATATGGTGCTGGGAACCTGACGTCAGTTTTAAAGACGATAGTCTTTCTTGGGATACTTGAACGCAAAAATTTTGGTCTTTCTGTATGTCTGTCGGTACCCCGATTCAGCTACTCGGGCAAAGTGTAACCACTTTCTGAACGCCCAGCCATCTTGAACTGGTGTTGCCGTTCATACTTGTGAACATATTCGATCAAAAAAGCGAATACTACGCATACCTGAGGCGCAACATTAATATGTAAGTATCAGGTCGTGTGTTCTTTTATTAGAAAATACACAGATACGTAATTCTAAAGACCCTAGTGTCTTTTAGGCTGTGCTGAAAATGCGAAGCTGTGCATGAACGTTCTGCACGCAAAAGCGCTTAGCCGACGATGAAGTGCTGCCTCTGGCAGTGGCCCTTGGATCAGCACAAGCTCATGTTTTTCGATGGCGTCCATATCTCGCGCAGCGCCGCCTCTATTTTATCAATGCCAGCCAGATGCGGCCAATTCAACGTAGAGTAGGCGCTGTCTGAGGCAAGGCAAAACATAGTAGTACGGCCTGCACAAGACTATCGTCTTTCGACGACATTTGCAGCGAAGCACGCAGATACGCGGCCAATTTTTTTCTTAACGCTCTCGCATTTAAATTACTAATGTCTCTCCTCGCCGTTCCTGGGTAGATACAAATTGTCAAACACCTGTGGCGCATACCTGCATACCGCGGCCCGTGGTATACGGGTATGTGTCACACCTATCTGCAAGAAAAGGTTTGACGATGTACGCGACAACATTTTGACATTATCCATGTCATGACCAGCCAGACATATTCGTCAATACCTCTTACCCTCCCATACAAGCTGTGGTCTACCTCAAGTTAAGGAGGCGATCACAAGAACACCGAGACGTAGGCGGCTAGATAGATAGATAGATAGATAGATAGATAGATAGATAGATAGATAGATAGATAGATAGATAGATAGATAGATAGATAGATAGATAGATAGATAGATAGATAGATAGATAGATAGATAGATAGATAGATAGAAATGCATTTATTAGTATGAACAGTGGCTACGCAGAAAACAGATCGAAAAGAGCGCTAGTTATGAAACGTGAAGACTTGCAGCGTCAAGGTAAGCGACTTTGCTTGCAGTCAGAGCAAGAGATGAGGCGCCGACAAAGAAAGGAAGGGTTTTTCCAAACGAGCGTGCTCGCACCATTTCTCTCGTACATTTCTCTGAATTTCTATAAATGATGAAACATTGTTTTAACAATGAAACACACTCACAGTTATCACAGTGCACGGAAATACAGTTATACCGACATCGATACTATTAAAGTCGAAGCATTTCTTGGCGAGCAATAGGCACTTTGACCGCTTCTATCTATCTGCCTATCGATCTAGACGCCCACGTCTAGGTGTTTTCGCGGTTATTTCCTTAACTTGGCATGAACCAACATTGGCATAGGAGGGCATGTGGGTACGACTAACACGAATGGTAGATCATAACATAAATAACGTGAAATATCTGTCAAGTACGTCCTGGAGCCCTCTCTCCCAGTCACGTGTGACCTACACCTGCATGCCACAGCCCGGGGAATGGGGGGCATGCGTTACTCGTGTTCGTAAGTGAACGTTTGCAGTACAGCCTAAATCAGCACAGGATGATCTAAAATAGACATGAACATTTCACAAGAACACACTTTGCGTGAACTAAACGGGAGGAAGAAAAACAGCATCTGCTATATTTGGCGATATTAATGAGTGTTCTATGCGTTATCGGAAAAAGGCAGCTAAATACGTTACTCGTTACCCCAACAAAAAGGGAACGTGTTACCACCCTACGTTACCTACAAAAAAAAAAAAGGTAACGCGTTACCGTTACCACAAAAAAGTGACGGACGTTACCTCTGCCGTTACTCCGCAATAATAAATTTTAATCAATGTGCCTTTGCTACAGGAATCCACAATATGAATATTTTTAAACCTCAGTTTTACGTTTCACAAAAAAAGCTTTTAACCCAAACAAGGATTGTACCTAAAATGCTCATTCAACGAGAATTAATCGTACAAAAGTACCGGACCTTAGCAACGTTATGGTGGCTCAAAGTTGCCTATATATAGTTACATGTGATGGCTTCCGACTGTGTGGCACATGGTTTGTAGTAGTAAAGAATTGCTTTAATGGACTAGTCACGGAAAAAAATATCTGTGCATAAACATTTTTTTACTCAGTGTGACATGTATAACTACCGCAAAAATTGCGAGCGTTTATGTAAGGGTGTTAGATCAGCCTCGCTCGCTCAGGAGTTCAGTAACCAGAAACGTGTGCATTGCAGACAGGAAGAAGCGAAATTTGTTTTCAAAGCAAAGTTGATTAGTCTTATCAACTTTGTAGCAGCCATAATAAAATGTTGCACATATAGACATTTTTCAAGCAATAGTTTCCTTCGCTCTACAAGTTTCAAACAATGTTACTTTACTCTATGTTACGCATACATTTCATACACAAAATGTGTTCTTTGTAACGGCAATATTTGCGTTACATCGACGTGAACTTCCGAGAACGAGTGGTAATGAAATTGGTACCTCCGTGTTGATTATGTTCGATATTTTTTGCCTCGCAAATTATGCAGTTAAAAAGAAACCCAAGTTGCTTTTAGGGCTACTGGGTGATATGTGCGTGAAATATAAGAGACTCAATCAAATCTAAAATACCCATTTTCGGATCGGTGTCGATCTGTCGTGGAATCGCCCGTCTGCGATAACCACGGTTAGGAGACTAACTGCGGTTATGCCTGCCGTATAGCTATCTGTAGCCATGGCTAGCCGTAACCGTTGTTAGCTTAACCGCTGTAAAGGCTGTTCGTGTGACAGCGGCATTATTCGGCTTTGGTCGAATCAGAGGGACGCCAACCAAGGTAGCGGGTAAATGTTTTTTTTTTTTTGCGTAACAAGAAAAAATAATTATGTTTTGCCTCCCACTATCATTCTTTTTAAGGGTTCCTTCCTGCCGTGGGGTCCCGCCGACTATCCAACGGCAGCGCATCTGTAGACCGGTTGAAGTTACCGGCTGTCCCCGGAATGGGCCAGCATTCAACAAAAGTCCACTTAATAATTGGCCTCCAAGTCGACGACCCGGGATTTGTCAAATTCGATGCGGTGGTCGTTCGCCACGTTGTGCTCAGCGAGTGTACTCGTTCGTCACTCGAACTTGCGGACGTCGTTTTTATGTTTCGGCAGGCTCTCCGGGAAGTTCTTCCCCCACGTACGAAGCGTCACAATGGGCACGTGGTATGGAGTAAACCAGCATTTGCTCTTTCCCTTCGGGCAGCCGGTCGTTTAGGCACGAAAAGGCGCAGGTGCCAGCAATCCACCTGCAACAATCCACTTCCACGAAAAGCATGTCCGTAAGGTTTCTCATGGCGGATTCCACGGGTTTCTTCAAGCTTTGTGTGGCGAGGCCCAACCCTAGTCGGCGCATCTTAAGAAGTTTCTACCCACAATTTCCCCAAACAAATGCGATTCCGCCCGCGCTTTCTTTGTCCATGCCTGGCAAGCCGACAGCAGTCCGACGCTGCTACAAACGAATTCGTCGGTGCGAGCTCTGGGAAAATGGCACCTACAAGATGAGAAAGTAACGAGTAACGTGACACCACACGTTACCGAAGAATGGTAACGTAAGTACGTTACCATTGTAATTGTAATGAGTACGTTACTAAGTTACCGAAAAAAATAACGCGTTACCAGTAACGGCGTTACGTGTAACGCGTTACAGCCAACACTGATTTTAATGTAGACATCCCAAAAACTTCGTGGACGCTTGAGCTTCGCCTTCAAGAGTAGAACGCGAAAGCATAATCGGATCCCGTTCACATTGCCTTGTCAATCAATAGCCTAGCTTCGTTTCTCGGTGGATTGCTAAACCGTGTCACAAGGAAAGGAACGTCTGTGTGAGTTACATTGGCCGTTTGGATCCATCGCAAGTACAGCTGCAAAGTGCCATGCCTTAATTATTCCTTTTGCGAATCAGCGAAGTACTCATCACGCGTTCGTAAAGCAACACGCACACTTGTGCAGCGGTATACATTGGTGTCTCTCGACAGGGAGGATACCAGATTCTTGGAAGAATGCCAACATCATCTTGATCCATAAGAAAGGGGACGTCAAGGACCTGAAAAATTACAGGCCCATCAGCTTACTGTCCGTTGTCTACAAGCTATTTACAAAAGTAATTGCTAACAGAATTAATACGACATTAGGGTTCAATCAACCAAAGGACCAGGCAGGATTTCGTACAGGCTTCTCAACAACAGACCATATTCATACTATCAATAAGGTGATCGAGAAATGCGCTGAATACAACCAACCCCTATACATAGCCTTCATAGATTACGAGAAGGCATTTGATTCGGTGGAGACATCAGCAGTCATGCAGGCACTGCGGAATCAGGGCATCGACGAAGCCTATATAAACATAATGGAAGAAATCTACAGCGGATCCACAGCCACTATAGTCCTCCATAAAGAAAGCGACAGAATCCCAATAAAGAAGGGCGTACGGCAGGGAGACACGATCTCTCCAATGCTATTCACCGCGTGTTTACAGGAGGTTTTCAGGGCCCTAGATTGGGAAGAGTTAGGGATAAGAGTTAATGGAGAGTATCTCAGTAACCTGCGCTTCGCTGATGACATTGCATTGATGAGTAACGCGGGAGACGAATTACAGCTTATGATTACTGAACTGGATACGGAAAGTAGAAGAGTAGGTCTGAAAATTAATATGCATAAAACTAAAGTAATGTGGAACAATCTTGGCAGAGAACAGCGCTTTGCGATAGGTGGCGAGACACTGGAAGTTGTAAAGGAGTACGTCTACTTAGGACAGGTAGTAACCGCGGAGCCGAACCATGAGAGTGAAATAACTAGAAGAATAAGGATGGGATGGGGCTCATTCGGCAAGCATTATCAAATCATGAATGGTAGTCTACCACTATCCCTCAAGAGGAAGGTATATAACAGCTGCATCTTACCGGTACTTACCTACGGAGCAGAAACCTGGAGACTTACAAAGAGGGTTCAACTGAAACTGAGGACGACGCAGCGAGCGATGGAAAGGAAAATGATAGGTGTAACCTTAAGAGACAGGAAGAGAGCAGAGTGGGTCAGGGAACAAACGGGGGTTAAGGATATCATAGTTGAAATCAAGAAGAAGAAATGGATATGGGCCGGGCACGTAGCACGTCGGCAGGATAACCGCTGGTCATTAAGGGTAACTGACTGGATTCCAAGAGATGGCAAACGCCTGAGGGGGAGACAGAAAATTAGGTGGGTCGATGAGATTAAGAAGTTTGCAGGTATAACGTGGCAGCAGAAAGCACAGGACCGGGTTGATTGGCGAAACATGGGAGAGGCCTTTGCCCTGCAGTGGGCGTAGACAGGCTGATGATGATGATGATGATGATACATTGGTGATAGTGTCTCTGATAATGATGGCGAGTTACGCATGAGCGCTTTGTAATGGGTGGGCCTTTAAGCCATCCACTCTTTGTGGAATTTGCATTGTGGACATTCCCAGCGTGTTGCTCAAATACAAAAACATAACTTTGAGAGTTGTTAGTTCACGCTTGTACTGCGTATATTTATGCGTCCTTTTCGAGCGTCCTTTGTGCTGCGGCGGCGCTCTGCAAGTATCGAGCTGCTTGTCGTTCTGTGACATTACAATTTCTTGCTATCGCGCTAGTGGCGCTAGTTTCGCGCTAGTGGCGAAACTGTGACTTTTCATGTCACGACCAGCCAGACATATTCGTCAATACCTCTTACCCTCCCATACAAGTTTTGGTCTATCCCAAGTCAAGGAGGCGATCACGAGAGCACCCAGACGTAGAGGGCTTGATAGATAGATAGATAGATAGATAGATAGATAGATAGATAGATAGATAGATAGATAGATAGATAGATAGATAGAAACGCAGAAGTGCTTACAGTACGCAAAGAAATGCTTCGCATTTAAAAACCAGGACCACGTCTTGCAAAACTTAGCAAATCTTAAAACAAACCCAGTTGCATACAACACCCGTAATCCAGAGCAGTGGGAAGTAGCACGATGTCGTACAAACTATGGGAAGCAAATGCTCGTTACCAGCTACCCTCACTCTTAAACGGCTTACAACAAAAAAATGGTGTTGGAGTTACAAACTTACCATTAAAAGAGCTTCATAATATGTCTATATCAACAGCCCGCAACATTTTTCATATTCTTACACTTTTGTACAAATCCTTTCACTGTTCGCACTGGCTTATATATGTTGCCTTATTATTGCGATAGCAATTATATGGACACTTTTGGCTGCTTTTCGCCGTCGGCGTCGCCGTCGCCGTCATGCTCCGTATATGTATATGTATTTATATATATATGAAAGCCACGAAGAAAAATAATTCAGAAAAATGTTTTCCTGACGCGCGGAATCGAACGGGCGACCTCTCGCTCCGCAGCGCGAGACGCTAACCGCTACTCCATAGGAGCGCACATGCTACAGCATACTAACGGCGAGCTATTTATATACACCATTCGCCGCTTGGCGGTGCGCAGATCTCGGGGGGGGAATATCAGCGTGTTCTCTGCCTTACCAGCAAACCAGCGAGATGGCGCAAAGTGCACGCTCGGCGCCCCACTCATTGCGACGCGTTGGCTCCCCAACAGCCCGACTTGTACTTTGGCCTGTAGGGCGTAGTCGCTTTCGCCCGGGTGCGTGCGCGCGCGCGCGCTTATCTTGGGGGGGGGGGGGGGGGGGGCAGTTTTACGACGGGTGCTTTCGCCGGGAAGGTTGCGTTTAGGTTACAGAGCGCACGAAGGTCACTTCGCTCGCTGCAGATGCGCCGTTTCCGAAAGAAGCGAGCTGTTCCAACACAGGGAAGTAACAACTGTGACACTTGTTAGCTCGCGCTCGTCCTGTGTATACCTGTTCGTATGTTTCGTGCGTCCTTCGCGCTTGAGCAGTGTGCTCCAAGTTTCGATATGCTTGCCGTTCTTCGCTTGAAATGCCAATTTGTTGCTATCGCATTCATTGCTTCGCCCTTGCGGCGAAACTGTGACTTTTTTCACCATTGTTACTTTTTTACGTAATGTTGTTTCACCAAGCTAAAACTTTTCACATAAGTTTCCTGTTACATTCTGCCATACCATTGTTGAACAATCTTCCAATGGCGTATTTCATTAAGTATTCTGTACCTTGTTGCTCAATGTGTCTCTTTTTTGTTCTTATGTATCTTTCCTACGCACTGTCTGATGCTGCTGTTCTAAGGGGGCTGTCACCTCGTCAAGCTACTCATGCAGTAGCTTTTTGTGACAGCTCCTATCTTTCCTTCTTTGAAGGACAAATAAACATTGAATTGATTTGAATTAAACATTGAATAACTGTTCACACACCTGATTTCTTGCTTAGGCAAGTCAATCGACGGTTGGATCACGCATGCGCCACCACCATTATCGATATGCCAGGTCTGAACTATTATACGGGTTTCTTCATACTTGCGTCTGTACAAAAAAAGGCAAATTCATCGAATATTGGCGTGCACTTTCCTTGCGATGAGATTACGTGCTCAACGCTCACCTTAGTGTTAGTTATGGAACTTACATGGCCGCTAGCGATAACGCTGGAATATTCCATGATACATGTAGAAAAGCCGAAGCGCTTGACCACCTGTCAGATTATCGACAGCCGCCACTCTGTAAGCCGATATCAGTCTACAGCGTGTATTGCTTGTAGAGTGACGTTTTGTTTTCCGGGCACAGGTTCACCCAAAATAACAAGTTCAGTCTTGAAAACGCTGACTGCTGCTTTCGTGAACGTCACGACTCCGTGACACTAATCCTGGATACTCTTTGGGTATCTTGCATCTGTATCGCGATATGTCTCGCAAGACGAGTGTCTGTATCTGTATTTCAGATACATTAAATATTGTATCGTATGTCTAATATACAAGATACTGCTATCAATGAAGGAAAGAAGCGGATATTGAGGGGCTCGCTTTTTCTTTGTTAGATACAATATTGATGAGAACTAACAGGCAATGACGCCATGGAAAGTAGAGGGGTGTAATTAGTAGTGGAACGGTGTTTATTGACCACAAGTAGCACTTACGAATGAGGCTTACGTGCGCTGAAGGTGGGCGGCGAAAACCAACACAGGAATCGCAGAGCTAGCGCTAACAGCTCGCGCTCGGTTCTTCCAGCTAAGGCTCTGTCCCACCGCGGCATATTGATCTTCTTCCTCCTTACAATACCCTGGCAAAAAGGGAAGCCATCCTGGCGACTCAAGGTGTCGAGAGAAGGAAGGGGTCGTGATATGGCTTGAGCCGACTACGTGAACTGTCTCGCGACCAATGCGGCGCCTGTCGGTAGACGGGGTGACCGGCTCAATATGTTATTTGAGATCGACGTTCCACGACGCGATAAGGGCCGTGATACTTGGGGGCAAACTTCGGACGTCAGGCCAGGGGAGTGAAAGGGCAGTCGGAGCCAGACGACTGAGCCTACGGCGAAAGTCTGGACTTGCTGGTCGCGGTAATGGTGTTCTTTTTCGAGGGCGTGTTTGTCCGAAGTGAATGAGCGGACCAACTGCCGACACTGTTCACCGTGCTCTACGATTTCTGAAACAGGGTTGAATTTGGAGGCGTCCGGACGATACGGCAAAATGGTGTCAAGTGTTGGGCATGGTTCACGGCCATATAAAAAAAGATAGGCGAGAAGCCAGTTGTTGACTACGTCGCGATGTTGTAAGTTTCAGTTTTCTAACTCTGGTGTGCACCCGCACGTGCTGCACGGATGTGCATTGTTGCTGTCTTCTTTTAGGCGATAATTGTTGTCATGTTCGCCTAGTCGCTGATTAGGACGATGTCCCGTTTGTCCAACGTATGTCCTTTTGCAAGAAAGCGCAATCTCATAAACGATGTTGATCGTGCATTGTAGGCATGGTCTTGTATGTTTAGATGTTACTTGCCGACTTCTTGGGACCTTCTCGGTTGACGTGCCTACAAATCCTTCCCAATTTGCTGGTGGTGGTCAAAATTACCAACATTAAATATTTCTGGGCTATATTCTTGACTTTCATCCCCTTCGACAGAGAGACAGACAGACAAGGAACTTTATTAAGGTCCTGAGGAGCCAGCCAGTGCAGTCCTAAAGAGGACCCCTGGCTTGCTGTCGGCTAATCCCATGTTGGAGCCGGAAGGCCATGCCTCTCCACTCTCTCACGGGCCCTCTGGACAGCCTTAGACTGGTCTTCCAATTTTGAGCTCGTGATGGCTTTCTCCCAGTCCTCGCTGTTGTTGACAATAATTTTTTTTCGTGCAGAAGAAATGTTTCTGCATAGGGTCATGCTTGGCCCCGGTGATCAGCAATCACATTCTGGCCAACCTAGACAAGCGCCTGCTCCCTGCGCTGCAAGACTCTAGCGTCCGAAAAGTCTTCAGGCACGTCAACAACTTCTTGATTTTCTTCAAAGAAAGCTAAGCTGACCCTGCGAAGCAGATATGTACTATATTAGAGATTCTCGCCACATTTTTCTCTGATTTCACCCTAACGACCAAGATCTCTAACCACCGGCAATTCCGCTTTCTAGACGTTAACCCATGATTCCTTTACGACCCATGATTCCTTGAGCTCGGAAACTACAAAGTCACAGGAAGTTACACTAGTATGTACAGTCATCTGATCGCCGATGCTTTTGTTATCAAACTAAAAGACGACACCTGCGTAAGCGAACTATCCGTAACGCTAAGCAATGAAGAGTTTAATTACCTCACATGTGTCCAAGACATTGCCACAAATGTAATATTTTTGACTGACAGAATATGCCCACTGTATCCTGACGAAGGCTTGAAGTTTCACGTGCCCTGGTTTCCCATCAATTTTCCTTTATACTGAATACAAGCAATACAACCTTCAGTTAGCGCTCGTCTTGTCTGTTCCTTCGCTTGTGTTGCATCTCCTTCACGCTGCTTTTACTTTTCATTACTTTTCAATGAATTAAGGAATGCTTACGACAAGCTTTTTCCTATTGCTTTCTGTAACCATGCACGGGCTTAACCAAACGGACTTCATTAAACGTTCATCGACAGTGGCCACTGTCACGCGAGGATAACCTACACCTAAAAGACGCGCAACCTGTGCGTTAAGGCTGGCACTCATTTTTGCTCACATGACTTAATGAGAGTACACAAAAGGCATGACATGATTATACGGCTTTTTACAATGTTAGAATGTTTCGAGAAGAAGCTTGTCAATCCCTGCTGTGCGCATGTGCCATCAAAGAACACTTAAGAAAAACGAAACGAAACAAATCTCGGCGGCTGATGCAATAACCGTCGATTTAATCAAACTTGTTCGATATATTATCGACCAACTCATTCCTGGAATTGTTACTTATCGAAGACGCCATCCGTTTTGTGGTGGGCGCATTCGAGAAGTGTTAACCATCATCATCAAGATCAGCAGCAGCAATAACAACCGCAAGAATAATCGGTAAGGCCTCTGCGTTATTCACTTCTCGTCTAACCTTAAAGCTTCTTAGAAGTCATTTCTCCTGAAAATGACGGTCTCCAGCTGAACAAGTCAGTCGAAAAATGATTACCGCGACAAGTTACCCGCCAGCGGTTAGTCCAACGAGTGCAGAAAATTTTTCGCCGCAGGCTGCAGGAAAAGCTGGTAAGACATCTGGTTTTGCCCTAGTGCTCTTGAATTTTTAATCTTAGCTTGGAATATATTTGCGCACTCAATTTGCGGGACGAAAACTACACAGTGTACCAGAAACAAGAGAAGCATGAGCGCCAACAACGCAAGCAGTCAGATGGGCTTGAAATGCATCAAAACCCGAATATGCCCTGCATCTCCCTGATGTAGTCGTAAGGAAGGACGTATTCAAAAGTGCATAGGAAACTCATTGCACTAGCACCTAACAGTCAATGAAACTAGCTGGCACAGCTGGGCACGTACCGCATGGCTTACATTATTTCATTGTGTTTGTGTTGCACACAGGCGCAACGCATTGCGCCTGTGTGCAATGCGTTGCCCCCAATTGGTGTGGAGACCGCGTTAAAACAAACGTAAACTGTATTCAGGCAAAAACTTTATATAAGTGGAAGTTGTTGGTGAGGAACAAAGAAGATATACAGTGAACTACGAACGTCGGTTTAACGAATATTTGAGAATAACTAACTTTTAGAAAATTCCCGGTGGTTTTCCTATGCATTATAATAATTAACAGCGCGAAAAAACGAGACACAAAAGGAGGAGAACTACACAGGACAAGCGCTGACTTCCAACTGAAACATTTATTGCGCAAAACCCATGCTTAAATAACAAAACTACGCACCACGTGTTTTTTCGCGCTGTTAATTATTATAATGCATCCATACCAACTAGCCCAGCTTACCACTCTTCTTTCCTATGCATTCTGTGCAAAAATCTTTCAATTAAACGAATTTCTCAATAGCGATTTTCAATTGAACGAACTTGATCCGCGGAAGCGGGCTCATTTTTGAAATATTTTCAACGAAGCTTTGTGCTCTGCAGCACTGGTGTAGGCGATGCGTGCCGCCCTAAATCGCCCATTCATCGGCGGTGTGAAAGCACTAGTGTCTGCAGCGGTGACAAGGAAAAGCGGCCATGCGGGAGATGAAAACGAGCCACGTGCGCGTCACTTGCTCTCCCCCCTCTTTTTTTTTCTGTCACATTGGTATTGTTCAGCCATCTTCGTTTCAGGTAACAACAGCGCAGTTCGTGCGCCTACATTTCTATGAATGAGAACTAACAGACAATGATGCCAAGGAAAGTATAGGGGATGTTATTAGAAGTAAATTGTAATGTAAATGTGAAGAAAGAAAAGTGGACGAAAAGATAACCTGCCACCGGCAGGGACGGAACCTGCAATTTTCGAATAACGCGTCCGATGCTCTAGCACTGAGCTACGGTGGCGGTCATCACTCCGTTCACTTTTATAATGTATATATGTGCATTTGAACGTGGGAGCGACAGTCAGCGTCGCCTGTTGCCACTACGGCGAGTGTGGAACACTCTTTTTGCCTGTTGGCGTCACGTAGCACGTGATCTTATTACGAGATGGTAGCTGACTAATAATCCCTCGCATACCACCTGAAGGCATCAAGTCTGCTACAACGAGACCCTCGCTATGAATGAAGAAAATAAGTGTAAATTTAAGGACTTGTTCGCTATGTTAAACACAATATTAATGACAACTAACAGACAATGATGCCAAGGAAAGTATAGGGGATGTTATTACAAGTAAATTGTCATGTAAATGTGAACAAAGAAAAGTGGACGAAAAGATAACTTGCCACCGGCAGGGACCGAACCTGCAACCTTCGAATAACGCGTCCGATGCTCTACCACTGAGCTATGGTGGTACAGTGAAACCTCGGTGATACGATCACAGCTCATACGAATTTCGGGGTGATACGAATTTTTCTTTGGTCCCGGCGAAGGTCCATTGGCCTGGAGTACGGTTGTTGCGAACCAATTTTCACCCCGTGACGTTTGATACCAACGTACGCTACCGCCCAGGTACGAAGAGGTGTTGTCCCCGCTGTCGGGGAAGACGCGCCAAGCACGTGCGATCGCGGGAACGCAAGCGCGGGCATGCGCGCCGCACCGCCAAATCGTCAGAATCGCGGCGTCAACATGCGTGATTGTTGAGGTCGCACTTGTGCGGGCACGGCTGTAAATCTCCCAAAAGACATCCCCAACACTGCGACAACAAAATCATAACATAGGACCGTGGTTCTCAAATTTTGTGGCCTTGATCTATCGCGTAAAAGCGCTTCTTCCGTTACTTTCGCCGCGGTACTCCGTTGTCATGTGAAAAAGCATACTAAAATTTGGAAGGGGCTACTGCTATCGCGGGTCACAGAGCACCTGCTTCATTAATTAAACACGCACGTATGGGCCGTATATTTATGAGTGCTGGTATGATTGCCGACATCTCAAAACGTAACTGACAATCATTCAGAGTTCTTCCTGACGTTGCTGCTGTCGTGAAAAACAGTAAATGAAAATTTACGCCAGCTCTCTTTTGTGGCATGCTGATTTTCCATGCTTTTTGGTGATACGAATTTCGGGTGATACGAATATTTTTGTTGGTCCCGTGAGATTCGTATCCCCGAGGTTTCACTGTATTCAGTTTCATCTACGGTGGTATTCAGTTTTTATTCAGTTTAGTGAACTTTCACTTAAGTGAACTATTTCCTTGGGTCTCTTAAAGTTCGCTCAATTGAGAGTTCACTGTAATAAAAGAGAAGTACAGCTGGATCAAAACTTCGCAGCCAACAAAAAAATGCATCTTAACGAAAGCGCGCACCAACATCACGCATCAAAAATAAATATGCGCGACAGGCACCTTGGTGCGTCACTGAATTTAATATTTGCTGGTGGACAAAAGAATTCTGAACTTACTACCTGAAGGAAAATATGTAACGGAAGTTTCAGAAGTCGACCACCACGTAACGTTTGTCCACAATAAAGTTTTGCCAACAAGGTGGGAAAAATTCCATATTTATTTAGGCTCGACTTATACGCCATCAGATCAAGTAGGTCTTGCCAGTTATTAGAAAAACTGCCTTGTGCTTGAAGCAAATTAAAATACTCTATATTGCGCAATTGCTCACTATAGGAGAAATTATGCTAATGCGCGGCCGTTGACATGAGTATAGATAATATGGCGTCATGCTCTCTATCTTTCCGCGCTAACAGTTGCGTGTTCAAGAACTTGTAGTGAACGGTGACTACGCACTCAAAGGATCACCGATATAAATACCAACAGAAATATCTGTCGTTGCTTCGGTCGCCGCTGTCGCGCGGAGATCGCTGCTGTATAGGCGCACATGTCACCGCCCGTTATAAAGGGGACGCTCATAGCGTCTATCTATCCATCCATCCTGGACCCTTAGTTGATTTCAGCAATTGTGATCAGCCTATGAAAAACAGCATTTATAGAAGTATTTGGATTCGGCCCCGAAATCAATGCTTCACTTAACACTAAATAGTGCTTATTGTTAGCAACGTTGGAGATTGGCATTTGCAGGCGATATAAAAACAGTATTACATCTCCTATTGCCACTCAATTGATGCTGATGTGTCGAAAAGGCTTCATAGAGAAGCTAGAAATAGGTTATGGTTATCAAAGGCAATGTGGCGCTATATTCTCGAGGCCATGATGGAGCAAACCTCCATGCCACGGGGAATGGAGTACTTGCATAGAGATTAAGGAGTGAACAAGAATTCGCCTGAAATCTCCTCTTTAATGATCGGCAAAATGAGAGCGCCATGCAGGGTAGAAGCGTCCAAGCGCTGCACATTCTCGCGATGAAGCCCAGTGCTTGTAAGATGTGCGAATTTATGAGCACACCTACCGAAATTACTTCCGTCAAATTTTACCTATATTTATTTCAAAACATCGATGACTCCTCGCACTCTGGGAAAAGGTCGATATCTTCCACTTCCTGGCCGAACTAGTGATGTGCCATGCGCTTTGTACAAGGCGTGATTGAAGAGGGAGAAAAAAACCGGCAGATACCACGCACTATGGGAATCGATGTAATGCGAAGCAGCAGCAAGGAGCAAATCATGCTGTACCAGGGCTGAGCAGAGATACTTGAAAAAGTATTCCGGAATACAGATATCGAAATACATAGGTTGGAAGCCTAAAATATATACACTGAAATACATTTCCAGTTGACGTAACGGGATATCTCGGAGATATTTTGCAAAAAGACGCAAAAAGTATTCCGGAATACAGATACTGCAATACAGATACAGGAATACCGTTTTTTTTTTCGGGGATTCTGATATTACGCAAAGACATTAATTAGTGCAACATAATGTTCTAAACAAAGTAGCAGAGCATTGAACCTCGCATTTTTTTTTATTACAGTACGCTTAGCGTCATTAAGACATAACAGAGGGGCGGACTTACAAAGTACATTACGGGTAATAATTACATATTTGCAGGTATGAATTGCAATTAAAAAATGGCGTGCCGCCTAATCTAATGGCTTGCCACGAACTACTGGTATTCACCTTAAAAAATTACCTATGCTGCACTGGCCTTGAGCGACGGCGATTTTCAGAAGCCGACAACCCTGCCTTCGCGATTCTGCCGTCAGCGGCGTCACGCGCTTTACGACATGGGCCATTCTGTGCTTGAGGATAAATGACAAGTGGTAACATGGAAATCATGACATGTCATGTCCACGTCACTCAATACCAAACTTGGTGTATATCACGCTAAGGAAACGGCCGCGAGAGCGCCATGAGCGTGGCATGCAAGTCATGTCGCACATGACATGTCACGATTTCCATGTTACCACTTGTCATTTATGCTCGTCATACAGTCACATCACTCAATACAGAATTTGGTGTATATGAAGCTAGCGAAACGGCCGCGAGCGGACCAGCGGCGCGCCTTTTGTTGTCTTGGCACGAAAAAAAAAATTAAAAAAAAACCTTCATCCTCCCCTTGGAAGCACAGAAAGCGCGCCTAGACTCATTTCTCATAAAATAAAAATGTAACGAGATACCAGTGCCCTGCATAGTATCGCGATACAATCGATACATGGGAAAAGTATTTCACTACTGAGATAAATATATTTTTCAAATGCATCTCGATACAGAAATAGAGATACTCAAAAGTATCCCTGAAATACTATCACAATACTCTTGTATCGCGATACTGCCCAGCCCTGTGCTGTGCATAATATCCATATCATGATTTCCATGTCAGGACCGGTCATTTATGTTCGTCATACAGTCACATCGCGCAATACCAATTTTGGTGCATGTCAAGCTAGCGAACCATGAGCGTGGCATGTAAATGGCGTTGTAGACGACATGCATGCCAAGATTTTCATGTTACCACCTGTCACTTATGTTCGTTATACAGTCACGTCCCGCAATGCCAATTTTGGTGTATATCAAGCCAGCGAAACGGCCGCGAGCGCGCCATTAGCGTGGCATGCAAGTCCTGTTGCACATGACATGTCATGATTTCCATATTACCACTTGTCATTTATGCTCGTCATACAGTCAGGTCACGCAATACCAAACTTGGTGTATATCAAGCTAGCGGAACGGCCAGTCAGTGCCATGAGCGTGGAATGCGAGTCATGTTGCGCATGACATGTCATGATTTCTATATGACCATTTGGCATTTATGTTCGTCATACAGTCACGTCACGCAATACCAAATTTGGTGTATATCAAGCTAGCGAAACGGCCGCGAGCGCGCCATTAGCGTGGCATGCAAGTACTGTTGCACATGACATGTCATCATTTCCATATTACCACTTGTCATTTATGCTCGTCATACAGTCAGGTCACGCAATACCAAACTTGGTGTATATCAAGCTAGCGGAACGGCCAGTCAGTGCCATGAGCGTGGAATGCGAGTCATGTTGCGCATGACATGTCATGATTTCCATATGACGATTTGGCATTTATGCTCGTCATACAGTCACGTCACTCAATAGCAAATTTGGTGTATATCAAGCTAACGAAACGGCCGCGAGGGCGCCATGAGCGTAGCATGCGAGTCATGTTGCGCATGACATGTCATGATTTCTATATGATCATTTGGCATTTATGTTCGTCATACAGTCACGTCACGCAATACCAAATTTGGTGTATGTCAAGGTAGCGAAACGGCCGTCAGCGCATCATGAGCGTGCCATGTAAATCATGTTGTACATGACATGCAAGTCATGATTTGCATATTACCACCTGTTATGTTGGTCATGCCGAAGTGTCTCAGCGTACCAATTTTTGAATATATCAAGTTAAGAAAACGGCCTCAGGAGCAGTACGGCCATGGCATGTGAATCATACGTTTCATGACGAGTTGTTCATGGTTTTCGTGATATGACCAGTCATTCATGTTCGTTATACAGTCATGTTGAGCCATACCAATTTTGGTATAAATCCCATTAACGATACGGCCAGGAGAGCACAAAGTCGTAGGCGGCTAGATAGATAGATAGATAGATATAGATAGATAGATAGATAGATAGATAGATAGATAGATAGATAGATAGATAGATAGATAGATAGATAGATAGATAGATAGATAGATAGATAGATACGCTCAAAGTCGCCTAAGTTCGCTAAGAAATGCTTCGCATTTAAAACAACTTCATTTTTAGTCCAGTAAGTTTTTGGGGTGAACGAAACCCCGCATAGGCGGCATACAGGAGCCGTGGGGTCCTGGCAACGTGTTCGCCCTGCCGGACAGCTCATAGTTGAACTTCGGGAGCCGAACTAAGCAGCGTGGTCTCCTGCCGCCTCCTGTCTGGGGCTGCACTCAGCGGTGGAGATACAGGAGGCCGTCGAGGTCGAGAAGAAGGGAAGCGCATGCTTCAGTGTAGCGTCTGTAGCTCTGACAAGAAAAGAACTGCCGTAACTTTCTGACAGGTAACAAGTTCAGTGCTTAACATTGAGTATTTCGCACCAACATGGCCAAAAATGTAACCTTGCTAGGTAAAAAAAAAAAAAACCTTGCTGGAAAAGACACCAGGCGCCAATTACTGGTGGTATCTGTTGGTGACAGTGCGTGTTTGATTATTTATTTAGCCGCACGCATACTAACGAAACTTCAGTTGTTAGTATAACATCCTTTGCTGTCTTCTAATTATCCCTCGTTTTCAGTTCCACTGCTCGAAACAGGGTTATCGATATGGCTCTGTACGTCGTGTTAACGAAGGCCTTTTTGAGGTCGATACCGAGAAGGACCCTGGGATTCTTTGAGATTATATTTAGAATTTGGGGCTTAATTTCAAGCATCATGTCCCTAGTGTATAACTTTTGTCCCGAACCCAGACCTGATCTGCGAAAAGAGATAATTAGGGGTGTTCATAAACAGGAGTTTTCAGTTCGCCGGTAAAGCTCCCCACAAAAGTCCCCCCCGCTCCCACGCTGACACGCGCGAGGCGAACAAACGAGGAGGTTGGCCAATGTTACCAAACTTGCCTGGGGGGATTGTACTCCTGCTCCAACTCCAGGCGCTCCTCTAAAGCACGGCGGTTGCTGCGGTCTCTGCAGCAGGCGTCTGCCATCGCGTAGCTCATGCTGGACATTACCCTATAAGTGAATGACATACTGAGTGACCATGCTGGGTGACCTTGGTATTGTTAGCCATGACAGAACTCTACATGCTTCTTTGAAAGACATCACAGGGGAAAGGTATTTCGGTTTGTCGACGACTTTCTCATCATACCAGGGTGCTGGACAATGGACAAGATGCCGGCGATATCCTTCGAGATTTCGCAGAAAACGTGGGTGACTTCATGTTAACAATAGAGATTCCGTCAGGAAACGAACGTCAGTTCTTGGATCGGAGGCTAGACATGAGCGCTGAGCATCTTTGCTGGATATATACCCCGCGATCACGAAAAGGTTTCGTGCCATTCACATCTGCACATTCAAAACTTTTCAAGCGGGGATGGACCACATCTGCTCTGAAGAGCTCGTTGAGCAGATCCTGTATTCATCGCGTCCAACAGAGCCTTGATGATCAAACACGCGGTCTGCGCTTGGCCAACTTTCCGGATTTGCAGCATAGGCTACAAGTCTTTGAAGCAGTTTCGAAGGGCACCGTTTAAAGAGAGGCCTCCAAGAGAGAGGAAAGAATACAATCATTCCATCATTCACGGTGTAAGCCACAGGCTCAAGGAAATAGTAGGGCGAATCGGGCGTAGATCTCGTTTTTTTCGGCCTCCAACAAACTAAGTAGCCCGTGCCGACAGGTGAATTGCAGTGATCCTGCGTGAAAACCATGCACCATGAAGCACGCGAAGCTGTTGGTTCTGTGTGATGCCGAGTTTGTTTACGTGATCCCGTTGTCTTGTAGACGCTCGTACTTACGACAGACGGGGTGGTGCCTCAGTGATCGCCGACGTGAACACGCGTGCGACGATCGATATTCTCTTGCCGCGCATGTCGCAGATTGCGCATGTCGGCCTTCATTAGCTCAGTTTAATGTATATACAGGTATCCCAAAAGTAAAACGGAGCACGCGAGCTGTGGCCAAACTACGCAAAACTGCAGGCGAGCGCGTTCTATGGCAGAAGCGCTTCTTTATGAACGGAAACGTCAGAGAAGATAAGGCATTCATTTCCCTTTATCAATGAATAACCACATCTCTGATAGAGCACTCTGGCATGCAGTGTTGCGTAGTTTGGCCACAGCTCACGTGCTCCGTTTTACTTTTGGGGCACCTCTACATATATACGATGTGGGGTTTTACGTGCCAAAACAATGATATGAATATGAGGCAGGCCGTAGTGGAGGCTTCCGGAAATTTCGACCATTTGGTGTTCTTTAACTTGCACTGACACAGCAAACTACACGGGCCTCTACCATTTCGCTTCCCTCGAAATGCAACCGCCGCGACCGGGATCGAACACGCGACCTTCGGGTCAGCAGCTGAGCACCGTTACCGCTACACCACCGGAGTTATAGGCCGGTATTTCAGAAGCCTTGGAAATTCATGAAAGATCAAGAATGCGTAAGATTTCCCTATCTTGCCTTTTCACGGAAATAAACCAGTTTCCTGGAGTGCTGAGGGGGGAGTCCACTGGTTACAAACTTTGTGGTGGGTCTGTTTTGCTTTGCTGTATCTGTGACAAAATATATGTTTTCCTATTTAGGGCTCGTCAAGTGATAAAGCTCAATGGTTAGTCAGCGCTGTCTGTGTTTGCTTCTTTTCGTTTTCTTTGTCCCGTCTCGGCGCGCTGCTTCTCACGCTGTTTTTTAAATGCGAATGCATTTCTTAGTCGGGCTATGTCAGGCGGCGTTGTCCCGCGTTGTCCCGCATTGTCCGGCGTTGTCCGCGGAGGAGGAGGAGAAGGATAGGTTGAGGAGGTGTCCGCGCGCCGGCAGGTGTTATCTCTCCGCTCTCACTCCCTCTCCCATAGGCAACAGCTGCGGGCGCGCGCGCTTATCCTCGCCCCTAGCAACCGGAGCATGTGGTGCGAGAGAGTGTAGGAGAGGGTAGGTGCAGTGCTTCGCCGCTCCTTATCTCGCCGTTCGCTCTCTCTCCTCCCTGCGCCCCACCCTCCCGTCCGCTCGCGCCTCACTCTCGACCGTTCGCTGGCTGGGCGCCTCTCAAGGCGATGAAGTCGGTGTCGGCGCATTCGCATTTCCTCACGATTCCCTTCGGGGAGGTGGGGGGCATTTTTTTTCTCTTGCGGCTTGTTCCGAAATCGTTTTAGGGATCTTTTTTAAAACTTGTTGCACTTGATATGTCCTGCCATCCTTATCGGTAGTAGGGAATAATCACAATGCTTGGTGCTCTGGCAACACTGGGCGCGTACGCCATTTTTTGTTGGGCACCATCGCGGAATCATCTGCTAGCATCTCCATAAGGAGAGGCCACGGATAGGCTGCTGTCGTTGGCGAAGCTTTCAGACCGGGAAAATACTGCTTTTTCTTTTGTATTCCAGCGCCAAACGGTCAGTGAACCTCACTGCGCGGCCAGAAATCGACGAGAACGTAATATAAAAGCTCTGCGTGCTTCAAAACTCATCCGCACGGCAGCGGTACGAGGCGCACCGCTTCGCGAAGCCGAACTGCTGCTCTCTAGTGGCGTGTGCTTCCGATGTGAGATAGGCGTTCGAGAAAAGTGTTCTTGCAGAGGAGATGTGACTCTCATGCTTTTATGAGAACCTTCTACAGAAATATATCTCCATTGTATTTCCCACTGGGATTATAATAACACGCGTCAGATATTGCAACCACGTTCTTTCTGCGCGACCTGTGCAATGCTGTGCTGCATTCTTCGACTAATTTCTTGAGGCACAGGTACCTCTACACCCTTCCCAATAGCGTGTGTCGTAGTTTTTCGAAATAAACAAGGCTTTGACATGTGCATTAGCGGTGCGCCGCGAACCAAACAAAAATACTACTCGAGCGTTTCGACAATACACAGAGAGAGCGTCCCGACTCCCGAGTAATGCTCTTTTAATGCGCACTGGTTGTTTATAACGCCTTGTGGTCGTAGTCTATCGGGCGGATTTAGTGTTGTCGTTCTGATTTTCTTGAACGGTATACGTGTGCTTTCATTGATTTATCTTTTTAAAATATCGTGCTCTTTGCTTTCGCACGCCACGGAGGCGTGCATTATCACGCGCCGCGCGCTATCGCGAACAGCATACAAGCACACAAGTGCCCGCGATCAGCGGAAAGACGAGCACGATGATCTACCGAACAAATAACTCCATCTATAGTACGGCTCCGTAACTGAGCGCTCCGTGTGCGCAGCGCATGCTGACCGAAGGAAGCATAAGGAAAATAAAAGCGGAGGGTGTTTAAAATGGCATACGGTTCACTGGCAAGAAGCGAGGCTTAAATTAACATCACGAACGATATTTATTTTCAGCCGTTCTGGTTGATACTGGCTGCAAGTGCTCGTGAGCACGGGCTTCCTCGTGGAAGGAGGCGCTTCTTCTTCCTCGGTCCGACACGGTGCTGCGCTTGATTAAAAACACTCCCGGCCGCCAAGTCACTCGTTAAGCACGAGTGAATAAAGTTTTTGTATTGGCCTGGTGGTAACAACCCCTTGCTGTTGTCGAATCTTGCAAGAACGGACATGGCCACCAGCTCCTCTGTAGACTTCCAGAACCCTTGCAAGTTTCCACATTTGTCGGGGTAATTTCTCAGCTTGGACAATGACGATGTCACCTGTTTTAACTTCGTTGGTGGGTCTCTTACGCGAAAAGTGCGCTAATCGAAGTTGCAGCAGATATTCTTTCGTCCACCGCCTCCAAAAGTTCTCAGTTAGGCGTTTTCTGTAAGCATGCCGTCGTACCGCTTCCGTGCGCGTCAGGTCCATTGGCATGTCGTTGCCGCCCTGTGGCAGCGTCGTAAGCCTCCTTCCGATGATGAGGTCTTCTGGGGTTAATGCACGAGGTTCCTCGCTGTCCGACTCAATGTAGGTGAGAGGCCTTGAGTTCACGACCGCCTCTACTTCCGTTAGTACAGTGGTCAGCTCCTCAAAGCTAAGTCGAGCTTTGCCGAGAACCTTTCTCAGTGGAAGCTTGATCGTCCGGACCAGACGCTCCCACCATCCGCCCCACCATGGAGCGCTGGGAAGAATAAACTTCCAGGTGGAAGAGTTTTTCTAAGTCTCTTGACGTCTTCTTAAATGTTCTTGCGTTGTCTGAATAAATTACGTGAGGTAGACCCCTTCGTGCTACAAAGCGTCGTAAACACATGAGGAAGGCTTCTGATGTCATGCTGGAAACCAGTTCCAGGTGGACTGCTCGTGATGCAGCACATACGAAGAGCGCTATGTAACATTTCGTCTCCCCGGCTGTAGTCACAACAAAGAGTGGTCCTGCGAAGTCAACTCCAGTGACTTCGAATGGGTTCGTCGGTGTCAGACAATGACGTGCTATAGGTGCAGTCGGAGCGTCGCCTGGGCTAATACTGAAGCGTCTGCACGTATAGCAGCCGTGTATCACTTTCTTCACCAGTGTTCGTGCCCGGCAGATCCAATACTGCTCTCTCAACTGTGACAGAGTGTCTCTCACGCCTCCGTGCAGTGTTTCGCAGTGTGCTCGCATTGTCAACAACGTTGAAAAGTGATGATCGTGCGGGAGGATGGCTGGGTGTTTTAACTCCTCAGACGCTTCGAGGTGTAACAGGCGCCCACCGACCCGAAGGATGCTGTTGGAATCCAAGAACGGGTTGAGGTCTTTGATGCGAGAGTCTTCCTTTGCAGATGTGCCTTGCCGAATAGAGCTTATTTCTTCTCTGAAGGCTTGCTGCTGTACATACCTGATCCAATAATTTTCCGCTTCAGCGATCTCTTCGGCTACTAGAAATCCGCTGTGCGCCGAGTTTTTCAGGCGGCAGCGTTCAATGAATCTGAATATCCAGGCCGTGACCCTGAGTAGCCTTTCAATTCTGCTGTAACTGCCAATGTGCAGGAGTGGTGTCGATGTCGTCTCGCTGGAGATCGCAACGTGAACGGCAATCATTTCAGAGGAGATCCTGTCGTCGGTGGTGATAGGCTCTGATGGTTGTAGAGGCCATCGGTCTTCTGATTCGCATAGCCAGTCTGGTCCATGTCGCCACGTGCTACTGGGCAATAATTTATCCATTGAAACCCCACGTGTGAGCAGGTCGGCCGAATTCGCATGTGCCGGACAGTACCTCCACATAGAAGGATCTGTTTTTTCTCTTATCTCTTTCACTCTGTTCGACACAAATTGCTTCCATTTCGTTATGTCGCCTTTCATCCACGACAACGTGATTGTGGAATCCGACCGCATAGTACAGTGGATCTCGAAGTTTGTGAGTGCGCTTGATACGTAATGAAGGAGTCTTGCTCCAATCAAAGCTCCTAGAAGCTCTAGCCGTGGCAGTCATTGTCTCCATAGGTGCTACACGTGCTTTTGCGATCAGCAACTCGGGCCTCGCAGAGCAGCTCGGTACGACGTAAAGCGCTGCACCATATGCCGAAGGGCTTGCGTCGCGAAAAACATGCACCTGTAGCTCTCGGAGTGACTTCGATCCGCTGCCAAGATAACGCGGCACGGAAACATTCTGCAGGAGCGGTAGTTGACGCACCCAGTCATGCCATTCATCTTGAAGATCCTGAGGTGAATGCTCATCCCACGCTATTCCACGTGTCCATAACTTCTGGAAGAAGATCCTTATAGCAATGGTGAATGGCGTTCACGGAAGTGATTCCGTGAATACACAGGCGTTCACGGAAGTGTATTACGTGAACGCCTGTGTCCATTGAGACGGCGTCGGTCAGAATGATTGCAAACGCTGGGCACAGCGACGCTACGCAAGCAAAGCGCGAGCGCTGTAGAGTCCGACGCGACCGGCGTCTGTTTGCGCATCCCGCCGGCCACCTGGCTCCATGCCAGAGCTCGGATGGACGGACGGACGGACGGACGGACGGACAGACAGACAGACAGACAGACAGAGGGACGGACACACGGACGGACGGACGCCGGACGGAGAGACGGACAGACAGACAGACAGACAGACAGACGGACGGACGGACAGATAGACGGAAGGACGGATGGACACCGGACGGACGCCGGACGGACAGACAGACGGACGGACGGACGGATGGACCGGACGGACAGACGGACGGACGGACGCCGGACGGACGGACGGAAAGACAGACGGACGGACGTACAGACGGACGGACGCCGGACGGACAGACAGACGGGCGGACGGACGGACGGACAGACGGACGGACAGACGGACGGACAGATGGATGGACGCCGGACAGAAAGACGGATGGACGGACGGACGGACGCCGGACGGACGAACGGACGGACGGATGGACGGACGCCAGACGGACACCGGACGGGCACCGGACCGACACCGGACGGGCACCGGACGGACACCGGACGGACGTGAGCATGAGACATTAAAGGCTTTCGCCTTAATACGTAAAGCCGTCAGCCACCACCACAGTCACCAGTCATGGCCGAGAGCACACAGGGGCCGCTTAGCAATGGCTTTGCAGGTGGTGTTGCCCAGGTTAGCTCCATTCCTTGATCTTGCTTGCATGTGCTTGCGGGGGCTTAGTTCATCCCTCCTTCCCATGTGCCACACCCCCACAGCGCATGCACCTCCCCTCTGCCTCTGTCTCCTCTCCTACGCTCACCTCCTTTCGCTCGTCTAGGAATCCTCTACTTTACGGAGCGGCGCCCGCGTCCCGCGTCCTACACTCCCACAGCGCATGCGCGTCCCCTCCCCCCTCTCTCTCCTCTCCTACGCTCACCCCCCTTTCTCTCCTCTAAGAATCCTCTACTTTACGGAGCGGCGCCCGCGTCCCACACCCCCCCACAGCGCATGCGCATCCCCTCCCCCCTCTTTCTCCTCTCCTACGCTCACCCCCTTTCTCTCCTGTAGGAATCCTCTACTCTACGGAGCGGCGCCCACGTCCCACATCCACACAGCGCATGCACGTCCTCTCTCCCTCTCTCTCCTCTCCTACGCTCACCCCCCTTTCTCTCCTATGGGAATCCTCTACCCTAAGGAGCGGCTCCCGCGTCCCACGCCCCGACAGCACATGCGCGTCCTCTCCCCTCTCTCTCCTCTCCTACGGTCCCCCCTCGTTTTTTTCTCTAGGAATCCTTTACGGTGCGGCACGCACGACAGGTGGTGCGACAGCTGCATATACTTTGCTGGGGGGCGCCACGGTAGTTCCGCGGTATGAAAATGACAGAGCGCGCGCGCCTCATTCTCTCTCCTGTTAGCGCCGCGATGAGCGCCCGGGCCGCTGCTGCGAAACGGGAGCGGCGATGTTTCTCCCGCTCAAGCTAACCATCTCCCCGCTGCTTCGCATCCACACATGGTTCCCTTTAGCGGGAGATGGGGAAGCTTTTTTTCGTTGCGCGCGCTCAATCACGACGAACCGGCGCCTGGATTTCACGCCGCCATTTGAAATCGGTGACGCGCGCTTAGTTGAGCGCTACTTTGGGACGACAGGTCTATAGCTCAGTCACTTTTAGTCTGTGTCATGAGTAAGCAGATGGCGTATGGACGACGAAGACGACGAAGTAGGAGGAGAAGCTCGCACAACAGGCACGAACGCGTGCATGGAGTAGCACACGGCTCGAAGCGCGTGACACGAGCCATAATGGAAGACTACAGTTCGATGAGCTAGCATTGCTTGCGTGGCTACGGTAGAAGGTTGCATCGGCAGCTGCGTTCTGTCGACGGGAGCAGCGGACGTTCGGTTCCGGAGGCCCTGACGCGGGCACTCCGTGGCGTGGCCGTTGACCTCGATGGCGCTCGGGCGAGGCTCCTTGAAGGTGCTGCAGCATCTTTCGGCAGTTCCGGACGCATCAGCAGCAGTCCCCCTTCGAACGTCGGCTAGCAGCAATCCCCGGGACGCCACGTCCTCACTCCGAACGGGGGGCCGGTCTCGTACAAGGCCTAACCGACGAGGACGCCCTGCCACGTCACCGACGGCGACCGGGAACAGGCTTACAGCAGCTTGACGGGCCGTAGGCATGGGAGCGACGATTTCAGCAGAATCGTCGGCAACAACGGCGTCGGACAACGGACCTTGGACGTAGCGATCGACGGAGCCAAGTAAGACGGTTCCATTCAGGCCACGACTCGACTTAGGCCAAATTGGTCGGATTTTGCTAACGACGCGAGTCGGATTTAGCACTGACTGAGAACTGAGTTAGTTTATTCTCGTATATTTATTTAGTGTGTTTGTAAGGCTTTCACTATTAGTTTTTCCGGAGTGTTGAATTATTCCCTAGTTGTTTTCTGTTTCTATTATACCATGTTTGCAGTGCCGCCCAGCTTCCTCTCATTCCATCGCCAATACAACACGCCTCCGAGAATCGTGACAGTCTGTTATTATAAATGCTGGGACACTTGTCGTAGAAAAGCTCGTGTTCTTGGACTAAAATATTGCCTTTGCACATATATTGATACCTCTGACACACAGGGCCAAAGTAAACCACCTTGCAGGTGCTTTATTTGCTAGGGTGGAAGCTTCGACTAGTTAGTTCGCGTTGCAACACTGAAAAGGGCAGTGCAAAATTCTGAGTGAGAATTTAGAAAGGGATCTGCTTTCAAGCAAAAGAACTATCCGGAGAGTAGCACCGGCGTGCTTCGATCTCTCTCTTGTCTTAAATCAAGTACTTAATTTAGTCGTTTGTCATTGTGAGTGGACGCCTATCTTGAAGACGTCCCTTTACGCATTGAAACACGCCCGTCGAAAAATATTTGTGCGGCCCATTCAAACAAAACAAAACTCAACGTAGTGTCCTGCATTGATACTTTCGCATGATGCAAATAAAATGAAGCCTTGTTTCAGCATATATTATTCGTTTCATTGACGTGCTAATAATGCACGCTCAGAAAAGCACTGGAGTGAATTATATGGGTGACATTTTCATCACTACCGCGAATTCCCGAGCAAGCGCCTCCCTCCCTTCTTCAGGAGATTACAAATATGCGTTCGCTTTCCCCCTCCCACCATTTTCACTGTTTCATTCATTGTTGTTATTCGGCCGATAAGGGCGAATGAAAACAGCGAATGCATGCATATTTAATAAAGCATTGCATAAGAAGCACGAGTGTGCGTTTTTTATATTTAGCGGCTCTTCCGCAGCCCATTGAAATTTAATCCACGACCGACCAAGCCCCCCCCCCCCCCCTCTCCGAATCTTGTGGGATTACCCTTCGCTGTAGGGGGAGGGGGGTGCTTGCTTAGAATTTTACGGTAAACTAGTGAAAACCATGACGTAAACTACGTTCATCTGTGCGTCTTCAACGAGTAGCACCAGCTCACGATCAACTGCCACGCGCACCGCACAGAGCCAGCGAGTAGCGCGAGTCTGCCGGCAGCGGCCAACGGAACGTGAAACGGAGCGGTTCAACCAACAACGCCTGGTGGCGTTGGCTCAACACGGCTCACTGAGCGAGAGAGAACCGACGCCTGTTGAGCGAAAGAGAAGCACTGCTTACTGAGCGAGAGAGAACTGCCGCTTACTGAGTGAGAGAGAGCCACCGCTAAGTGAGCGAAAGAGCACCACCACTCAGTGAGCGAGAGAGAACCGCGGCTCACTTTAACTGAGCCGCGGATCACTCGTTCTTTAAAAAGAGGCGCTAAAAGGTCCGGCTCGCTCCTGAGCGACCCATTTTTAGATAGAAAGACAGACAGACAGACAGACCGAAATTTCTGCGTTGAAGTATCCCAAGAAAGACTATCGTCTTTAAAATAAAGAAGGTCGCCGAGCTCCACCATTACTTGAGGCTTGAGACCCGTAGTGCGCAGCTGCTTTTCTTTTTTTTTTTGCTTTCCTGTCGTAGATAGGTCACTCAGGTCTTTGTTTGGAAATTATTTGCATTGATGTAAAAATTTATTGTGCCTAGATTTCAGACGTTAGAGGCCTAAAACGTGTTACTGCCTCACACTTTTCATGACAAGTTATTTATGATTTTCATGATATGACCAGCCATTTATGTTCGTCACACAGTCATGTTATGCCATACCAAATATGGTATAAATCCCATTAACGATACGGCCAGGAGAACACGAATTCGTAGGCGGCTAGATAGATAGATAGATAGATAGATAGATAGATAGATAGATAGATAGATAGATAGATAGATAGATAGATAGATAGATAGATAGATAGATAGATAGATAGATAGATACGCTCAAAGTCGCCGAAGTTCGCTAACAAATGCTTCGCATTTAAAAAGAAAAAAAAGACCAGCCTGCTTCCACGGTCTATGAATATTTTTTTTGATAGCGCTAACAATTATATGGACACTGTGTACAGGCTTTCATCGTCACCGTCACTTTCCATATAAAGTCCAAGTCATAAACTTTTTACACACACCGTACGCTGTACCCGCAAGTGAAAGCTTGCAAGCGCTAGCGAGGACCACGCCTGAAGCATAAATTGAACCAGCTGCCCATCTCCGTCGCACGGAGGGCGCGTGCGAGGCCTGCCGTCGATTGCTTCTCAACCCGAAAGCTAGCACCTTGTCCTTCTTTCGCTGGAGGAAAGAGTATGAGGGAAGCCAGAGTAAAGGGCTGCGTGGCTCGAGCCGCAACTGTGAACTTTGACTATAAGGGCGCGATCGAGCGCTGGCGCGCGCGCTATCTCGGCAGGCATTAGCAAACGGCTCGTATACCCTTCTACGCGCTCTGATCTCACCGCTTCATGCTGTGACCACGGATACGATAAAGTGCACAAAAATTGAAGGACACTTTGTACATTCCAAAGTGTGTTCGGCGAAAGCGTGTGGCCATTCCACTGACGGAAAGACGGACGGAAAGACCGACGGACGGACGGACGGACGGACGGACGGACGGACAGACGGACATCCGGACGGACGGACGGACGGACGGACGGACATCCGGACGGACGGACGGACAGACAGACAGACAGACAGACGGACGGACGGACGGACGGACGGACAGATGGACATCCGGACGGACGGACGGACGCACGGACACCGGACGGACGGACGGACAGACGGGCGGACGGACACCGGACGGACGGACGGACGGACGGACAGACGGACGGACGGACGGATGGACACCGGATGGACGGACAGACGGACGGACGGACGGACACCAGACGGACGGACGGACGGACAACGGACCGACGGACGGACGGATACCGGACGGACGGACGGACACCGGACGGACGGACACCGGACACCGGACGGACGGACGGACAGACGGACGGACGTGAGCATGAGACATTAAAGGCTTTCGCCTTAAAAACCGCTTCTTGCCCGCGAACCCGCCGCATTCCCTTACATCAGTGTTTCGCTGTTTCGCGAGATCGGATGGAGAGTTAGCTACTACCCTTAGTTCTTTACAACATTACGACATGTTGCTATTGCATTCACTGCTTCGCCCTTTCGGGGAAACAGTTCTTTTTTTTATAAAATTCGAGGGACAAATTTCTCGCCCCACCAACTCTTGAGTCTACCGCACCCCCCCCCCCCCCCTCCGCTCCCCGCAGCCGCCGATACGGTGAACCTCGCGCCGTTGACGCGCCGCCGCCGGAGGTGCGAACACCGGCGATTTTAAGAACTGGCGCACAGGTCTACATGTAACTGATAAATTCGATGAAAATTAGTGTTACCTTGTTCCCGTCATTGTCAGGGCTCCCTCTTTGTCTGAACAGCGCACGAAGCTTTGGGAAGTAGTCGCAAACAAAGATAAATGATCAGCCACTAGCACAGTAAACCCTACGATATGCGACTGGTTTCAATTTCGTGCCCAACACAACATGGCGGATGAAGCTTACTGGAAAGTCGACAGATGGCGCTGTACATTTGAATACCCAGTGGTTGTCACGTTATCTCGAGAGTGCTTGCAGTGGATGGGATTGAGAGCGAGATGGGAGTCGGAGGTGGCGCAGCAAACACATTTTATCCTAAACACTGCCAAACCTCACACAAAAGTTCGCACACTCAAAAAATACATACATATAAACTAACTAGAACAATGCTCGTCAGCTAAACTCCGTTTCTAAATGCCATAAAATTCCGGCCACACCGGTCTCTAGGTTGCGTCCGAAAGCGAACGTCCTTACTTGTACGACGGTCGGCATGGCGTCTTGGTCCATCTTTCGTCGTCCATGATGTGTCGCGCTCGCCGTCGATGCTCTCTCCTTTCTTGTGGTCACCGTTGCTCAACAGCAACTTGACGATCCACTTTTTGCCGGTTTCTCGCTCGTCATGGCCAACACGGAAGCGGTCGGGTTAGGCCTAGCTGCCCCCCTCGTTCCCTTGTTCCCAGTGCCTCTGTGGCCCATTTGAAGACGTGACACCCCGCGGAATCTCCTGTGGGCTCAAGCCGTTCTGCCAGCGAAGGTGGAGAGTTGCCAGTGCTCTGGGACCCGCTGTGACGAGGATGCTGCAAGTCCGTAGTAGCATTTCCCGGGGTCGACATAGATTCATGGTGCTGCACCTGCGGACCTGGCACCCGCCGCTCTCTTCACCCGTGATACGCTGACTTCTTCGACGTGCTTCGGTGTCTCACAGACAATACCCTTCCTTCTGTGGTTCCTCACCACGGCTCGAGTCGCTTGCCACGAGCCCTTCACAGAGAGAGTGAGTGGTTGGGGAAAAGAAGAAGATAAACATTGGCGCTATTTTCTGCCTCCCGACATGGGGCCAGGGCTCAGCGCCCGCCCTTCACAGACCAATCGCATGCGCAAGCCCAATTTTCCACTCCTCGCACAAAGTCGACACATTCCATCGTTCGGAGCGTGCCTCGTGCCCCTTTACTCATTACAATGGTGGCGTGGTGGCGCAGTGGTGCAGTGGAGGCGCGCGACGCAGTTGTAGTGATTCACGTGGACGAAAATTGAACGCATGCAGACTAACTAGGAATTGGTACGGGGTGTGTACGCCTGGGAAGTGTTTTATTTACTTTTAGTTGCTTTTTTTTATGTGTGTGTGTGTGTGGGGGGGGGGGGGGGGGGGGTTCTGGTAGGGCAAATTAATCTTGCCCGCCTGGCACAAAGGGATCAGCCTCAAATCATCATCATTATCATCATCATCTACAACCAGGCTAAACGTTTAATGGATTCTGGCTACCCCCTGCGCCTGTTAACCGCCGTCGCCGAAACTATCAGTAGAAAAGGAAGAGCGAACACCAGTAAGCAGACCGCCGGCACTAAGAGAACCAAGGTTGCTGTGGTGCCCTACATGCACGTAATTTCGCATAATTAGCGCAGAATAGCGAGAAAGTCCGGTGCGGACGTAGTTTTTTTTTTTTTGTGCTCCCGAACGTCTGTAAAAGATGTGCAAAAACGTCAATGCGGACAGCAAAGTAAAGCGCGATTGCACAATCAAGCAGCGCGAAAAATTTGTGAATTGCAGTGAGGGCGTGGTGTATTCTATTCCTTTAACATGTTAACGCGTCTATATTGGCCAAACCGGCAGGTGTATAAACCAAAGACTCAGGAAACACTCGTATGATGTCAAAAAAGCTGTGTCTGGCCACTTGGGCATTCACTGCGAAGGTGCGGTTGCGCCCCAGAGTTTGAGAGCACTCGTATTCTATATAGGGCTCGAGGAAAAACAACCGGGGAAGTAATCGCGGCGTTTGAAAGTGACAAAGTGAAATAAAAATGCGTGAGTGCGCCTTCTTTAGGTTTGTCCGATAAAGAAAAGAGGTATCTTGAATGGTCACTTTGAAGAAGGTGGGATGCAGATAGATGTGATCAGTGATGACGTGTGCGCGGTCCAGAGGCGTAAATCCATGAAGACCACAAGGGGGGGACACAGATCTTCCAACGGCGGCCATTTTGTTTTTACAAATATGCTTTATTTTTAAATATACAAAATTAAAATTATGCATTCACATATAGTACTAATAATAATAATAATAATAATAATAATAATAATAATAGTACAATAGAACGAGCATGAGTGTCGGGGCCCGGTGACAAAAAAATAGCAATGGGCATCCAAGCGGCATCACATGGCGAAGTTATAGTGTGTAATACCAACTCGTGGGCAGGCGCTAGCATCTCTGCAGCTGCATCATTCAGGTTAAACTATCCAATAAACAATGGTAGCAATTTTTGTGCTAACGCATAAAGGTATTTCCCATCGTGCGTACCGGCTAGAAGTACTTCGTTTCTGTTCATTGAAGGTGCTTCAGATTTCAGAGTTGGTTTTGCGAATTTTCGTTGTCCTTGACTGTCAAGAAATTCAAATGTGACGTTTGGAAGATAAATCTCAGGGGGGGGACACTTGCATGGGGTGTCCCCTCCAGCCTGACCACAGGGGGGGGTCAGGACCCCCCTGACCCCCCCCCCCCATGATTTACGCCACTGGCGCGGTCGATGCTGTACTATTACATGTTTTTTTCCCCTAGGTGTTTCCTTGGTTTTATCGATCACCTGTTGCTGTATAAATAACACGTGTGATCAGAAAAGAAACCATTAGTTGAAAGTTAGCGCTGTGTGTGTGTGTGTCCCTCTTTGTCCTTGTGGGTGTGCGCTACGCCAAACAAAATAACCTTGTATAGCCTTGTATAGCAATTGGACGGAAAAGTTAAATGAGGGTGAGGCGAAGTGATTTGAGAAAGGATGAGAGAAAGGGGGAAGGGAGAGGGCGCCAATGTGTCACAAATGAAGGTTTTCTTTCTCGCCATTGAGGCCTAGCAGGCTGCCCGGCTGGAACGCCAGGGCGCCCTGCCCGTGAACGTGAGCGTCGCTGAAGGAACAAGGACCCTTCAGCGGCGCTCACGGGCTACGACCGTCCTGTTTACTTCTACCCTTGTGTCCCGTCTCAATGAGAAGCGCTCAATCTCATTCAAGATGAATCTCGTCTCAAGAGCAGTTTGAGTTCACATAATAATGTCTTACCAACTAGTCGTCACCACATGCTCCTTGAGTTTGTAGGCTTCAGAGCTGGGCGGTATCGAAGATACATGTATCTTAGATACTATCTTAGATACTCTTTGGGTATCTTGTACCTGTATCGCGATACGCGTCGCAAAACGAGTATCTGAATCAGTATTTACGATACATTCAATAATGTATCGTGTAGCTTAAGATACAAGATACTGCTATAGCAGGGGTCTCAAACACACGGCCCGCGAGGCTCTCGGTTGCGGCCCGCGGCCCTCACATGACTGTCTTCGCCCCACTTTTTATTTTCTGATCAAGTATGTTCGTGAGCCACAGACATGACTGGTCTAAGGCATTGTCTCCGTGAGGCAACCAATGTGTTCACCTTGTTTTGAAACATAACCGTGAAACAAAAAGCCGGCAGATCCCACGCCCTGCGGGAATCGATGTAATGCGAAGCAGCCAGGAAGGAGCAAATCATGCTTTACATAATATGCATGTCATGTTTTACATGTTAGGACCTGTCATTTGTGTTCGTCATACAGTCACGTCGCGCAATACCAATTTTGGTGCATATCAAGCTAGCGAACTGGACGCAAGCGCACCATGAGCGTGGCATGTAAATGGCGTTGTAAATGACATGCATGCCAAGATTTTCATGTTACCACCTGCCACTTATGTTCGTTATACAGCCATGTCACTGAATACCAAATTTGGTGTATATCAAGCTAACGAAACGGCCGCGAGCGCGCCATGAGCGTGGCATGCAAGTCATGTCGCACATGACAAATCATGATTTCCATATTACCACTTGTCACTTATGTTCGTCATACAGTCACGTCACTCAATCCCAAATTTGGTGTATATCAAGCTAACGAAACGGCCGCGACCGCGCCATGAGCGTGGCATGTAAATCATACTTTTCATGAGAAGTTAGTCACGATTTTGATGATATGACTAGCCATTTATGTTCATCAAACAGTCATGTTATGCGGTACCAAATTTGGTATAAATCCCATTAATGATACGGCCAGGAGAGCGCAAAGTCGTAGGCAGCTAGATAGATAGCTAGATAGATAGATAGATACGCTCAAAGTGACCGAAGTTCGCTAAGAAATGCTTCGCATTTAAAATTATATTTCACAATCGGTGTCCAGATTTGAGTCATTTTGGACGACATATTGTTGGAATCCGGGCACCAAATCTCCTTCGCAAATGACCTGAATATGAGATATGGCAAAATTTTCTTTCAAATGGCAGCGTTTGCAGGCAAATTGTAACCCCCCCCCCCCCCCGCTCTTACCTCCTGCACTGCCCCGGCCCTTGCACTAAATTGCGTGACTGCGGTCCGCTGGCTGAGGTGAGTTTGAGACCCCTGTGTTATAGAAACGCCACCCTGTGAAACAACTATTACCTGAACTCTGCTTCTCAAGCTGATACTGCTGCCACTAAGCCAACTCAATAAAGCTAACGACAGTGATATGCCTTTGATTTTTTGCCAGAGTGCTCCCGTGAGCATAGGAAATAAGGTCTATAGGCGTCTCTACTGGTGGAGCAAATTCACGTGATGGCGCTCGAGCCATCTCGACAAAAACAAGCGCACGAACGTCTACGTGCAGCCGGTCTTTTGTTTCTGCATATTTTCTCTCTTTTTTAGCTGTGTCGGTTCCATGAACCTTGTTTGTAGCCACAGTAATGTGCTGCGTACTACAATGCGTGCGGCGTCTTGCGCTCAAATTCGGATGCAGCTATGGTATCGTTATCGAAGTTTGTCTTGCGTGGTGCTTCGTTGCAAAGTCTCAAAAATTCAAGAATGTGGTTGCTTTGCGTCAAGCTGCTTTCACACAGATTTGACAGATCTCGTCGATGTAAGGTTCACTTGCACACTATGAGATTGATTTATACGTCAATAAGATTCTGACAACCGTCGCTCAAACCGGTGTCGATGCTATATGCAATAGAAGAAGCATTTACGTAACAGATGATATTTTGGCGTACTGTATCTTTGTTCTTCGTGCTAAATTATGCAAGTTTCTTTTAATGATAGCTTGATTGTTAGCACAAGTTCTCTTTTTGCTGTCCTCCATACTGACGTAAAGGTAGCGCAAAAAAAAAAAACGGGGACAAGAAAGTGAACAACACAAGCGCTTACTAACAACTGAAAGCTTTATTGCTTGAACAGAAAATATACCTAAACTAGGCGCGTGACCACTTCCCGCGCATGCGCATCGTGGACAAGGCAAAAAGCAAAATCAGCACAAAAACACACCTCCGCCAGCCCCTCCCCCCCCCCCCCCCTCCCAACTGCTGTCCTCCGTTTGCATCCCACACATTACCTAGGCCTGTGTTTTTTTTTTTTTTCGTTTGTTAACTGTAATAAATCTTTTGTATCCTCTTTCTGTATTCCTTCTCTTATTTATTCTCATTTTTAATTGTCTGCGTCATTGCTTCTATTTACGTATCTACATTCTATGTGAGTTTACTGTTCAGGCGATGTTAGGGCAAAGGTAAAATAATTTGAGCGCGCCTAGCGCTTACAGGAACAAAAATTCTGCTTACGATTTAATAAAACAGCAAAATTGAGTTTACAATACAGCAACGGAAATTATAACAAAAAAAAAACTTAAAGACGTTAGGAAGGGGATCTGAGAAACATAATACCAAGTACTACGATTTTCTCATCAGCGTCCCCACGAGCCCTTTAGTGCTATTTTACGTGGGCACTCAGTTTTCTATTGTCTGACTTTAACACCTAAGTAATGATACATCATGCTCTATTTTCATAGCTTTTAGGGGTGCTGCCTGTATCGTGTTTATAAAGGGTTTCACGCAACTGGAACCAAATTTATACAAAGTGCTTAACCTCAACTCAATAAAACCAACGATGGGGTTTACTGCCATGTGGCTCTCATTATGGCATTTTCATAATGAGGCTTAATTTCTTAACTAGGATGAGAGATGTAACATTTCTGCTATTCATTTTGGGGCCAAATGTGTTTTTTGCGCCTTAGAGGGCATTCTAAAACGACAGATCCGACTTTTTGTGGAAAGGTACACGATACGTAGAAGATGCTAGCTTCAACACTGGCAGGCATCGGACTAACAACACTTAGTGAAAGTTGCATTTTGTCAGCAATGTGTGACCAAACAGTGTCAAAAACTGCTACAAGGGCGGTTCTAAATTTTATCAAAAGCACTGGACTGGATACCAAGCTGTGGGGTACTGTGCTAAGTGGCTACTGTTCCATACGCACCACCTCTTCCTGTCTCCATCATCACCATTCATGCCTCTTTTTTTTCCCCTTCCCTTATCCCCTGTGCAGAGTAGCAGGCTAGAGCGCATTAGCTCAGGGCCGACCTCTCTGCCTTCTAACAAATTCTCACTCTCTCACTTTTTCGGCGTTTAAAGAAAGCCGGAGAAATATGACCACGTTGCTGCGCTCGTACGCTAATGTGCTGCAGCGCTCTCAGACGTGCTTCGAGCAAAACAGCCGGCAAGCGGACCACAGCGAAATGAGTGGCCGTGGCTTAGGCATTGGCTCCACAGAGCGTCAGCATTTCTGACCGCCACACACGTCAAAGAAACAGCATCGTCCCTGACAAGCGACAGGCAGATGGTCCGCGCGCCGGTTGTTTCGCTCGATGAGCGCTCAAGAGCGCTGCAGTACGATAGCGCATGAGCGCAGTCATGTGGTTTTATTTGATATTTCGCGTGCTTTCTTTAAAAGCTAAAAATATTCACCATGTAGAATGTACACCGCCAAAAAACAATTGCTTCGGTTGTTTTTAAATGAGTTCTACAATGTGACGAAGCACATCGTAGAACGTAGTAATAATAAAAAGGTTGCATAATTGACCATAGTTAATAAACCAACTAAGCGCAATATAAAAATACCATAACGAGCGCCACATGATGTTAAACCATTGGCTTCATTCAGTCACGGTTAAACGCTTGTTTTTTTTTTAATATTTGGTTCTACTTACGTGAAACACCCTGTAGGCCCTATACTTCATTCACTGTCATTTTTTACTGCGGAACTGCCTTGCTATTTGCCTTGGGTGTATACGCTTTCCTTTTTTAGGTCCCTGTAAAGTCCCTTTTTGTGTGTTACAAGAAAGTAGGTGACCAGGCTAGAAGTTGCAATATTGTTCACTAGCAGTTCAATAGCAGTGATATCCTGCGGCGCTTCTTGCCACTTGTTTCATATGTTCAGAAAAGAGGAAACCGGGCGAGGCAATTGCGTGCAAATTTCGCAAGGCTAGATCCGCCGGCAGCCTACAACATCCTAATCCTAATCCTAATCCTAATCCTAATCTCGCCACGTAGAAATACATCTGGGAAGCTTCTGGGCGGCAGACGTTCTCTCGGAGAGGAAATGGTAAAAGATTGTACGTTAGTGAATATGTTGCTAACGAGCACTTTACGCAAGTTCATGGGTAGACTATGAAAAATCACTGCAGTTTATGCCCTCAGTGAACTGTGAGCGCTGCCTCAGTAGTTATCGTCTTCACATGATGCTTCACAAAAAGATTGCTACCAGCGTTGTTGCTGTTCTACACCTGTAGGGTGATACACTACTACGAAAACGGTAGTACACTTACGGACAAGGTAAGGCTCTGCACCGGTATTTATGCCATCTTGCAGAGGCTTTGTATTGAAGTTCTTGCAATTACGCGGCAACCCGCTAGCTGGTCGCCAAGTAGAGCAGCGACATCCATAAAATACAAACGTGTCGAGTAAACAAATGCCAATAACTTGTTTCGGAATGAAACTAACACACATTAAGCAAGAAAAACATAACTTTCGGGATTCAAACAGATACTTCATTAAAATAAACAATGTTGATCGCAGTTAAGGCATTTTCAAGCCAACACTTTTGTACATAGGTATTTTAGGCGTCATTAGATAGATCTATAATAGCGAATTTCCAAATGTATCGAAGTATCTTAAGATACAATTGGGAAGTATCGTATCGGATACATTCATTCCGAAAGTATCTTGCATCTGTATCTCCGATACTTCTTGCCCGAGTATCTTGTATCGTATCGCGATACAATTTCAAAGTATCTTTGCCCAGCCCTGGTAGGCTTATGCCTCAGGAGCGAAGGAAAGAGACGGCTGAACCATTATCTACGCCAGCAAGGAACGTGAGCCGTGGCTTCACGTGCCCCGGCCAAGTGACTTCTTTATTTTTTTCTCTTGCATTCACGCGCTCTCCGGTTTGCGCGCCGCCTGAAGGAGGGCGCTACAGGGCCCCCCAGTGTAGACCGGAATTCGACATGTGACACGACGCCGTTTCTGGCAGTTCAACGGGAGGTCAGGCATAGATGAGAGGCTTTCTATGGTGGTCTCCAGGTACGGGTCCAAGCTGACGGTCTCTTCGCGCCCGTTTTGTAAAAGAGTGGCAGTTTTTGGGGTGCGTTTAAGGACGCGGAATGGTCCGTCGTAGGCTGGTGTTAAAGGTGGGCTGACCGCGTCGTGGCGCACGAAAACATGTGTCGAAGTGGCCAGATCAGGGTGCACAAATATTGTCTTGTGGTCGGAAGGTCGGGGTGGAGTGGGCCGGAGGTTTTGAACACAGTCGAGGAGGCGTTGTAGGAATTCTTGTGGCTGATATGGTAGCTGCGTTGACGTGAAGAAATCTCCAAGGAGGAGCAGAGAACTGCCATACACCAGCTCTGCTGCTGAGCACTGTAGATCTGCCCGGATGACAGCCCGCAAACCTAGGAGCAGCAGTGGCAAGACATCAACCCAGGTGGCTCTATTGAGGCGGGTGGTCAGGGCGGTCTTCAGTTGTCGGTGAAGGCGTTCCACCATGCTGTTGGCGCAGGGATGATATGCAGTGATACGGCAATACCTGGCTCCGAGGATGCGATTAAGGCATGTAAACAGCGAGGACTCGAATTGACGTCCGCGGTCTGTTGTCACGGACCCAGGACAGCCAAAACAATATACCCACGTAGAAATGAAAGCGCGGGCAACTGTCTCGGTGGTGATATCTTGAATGGGAACAGCCTCTCGCCAGCGTGTGAAACGATCGACCATAGTAAGTATATAACGGTACCCCTGAGACACTGGTAGAGGGCCCACAATGTCTAGATGAACATTGTCGAAACGACGGCCGGGTGGAAGGAAAGGTTGGGGAGGCGTCTTAGTGTGACGAGAGACCTTTGTCATCTGGCAGGACAGGCACATGCGTGTCCAAGCGCGCACATCACCGTTGATTCCGGGCCAGACATAGCGCTGGGTGAGAAGACGCTGAGTAGCCCGAATGCCAGGGTGACAGATGTGGTGTAAGGAGTGGAAAACTGCGTCGTAATGAAGCGGGAACGAAAGGGCGTGGAAGGTGAGCCGAGACATCGCACTACAAGGGCTCAGATGACAATGGATGAGGTACCAGGCGTAGTCAGAGAGAACGAGGGGTTCTTTCGAAAAGCGGCGAGCTCTCTATCACTCTGCTGTGCGAAGGAGAATGAGGCCCAGTCGATGATTGGAGATGGAGCGTCAACCGCGGCTATACGAGAAAGGGCATCTGCGGCGGTGTTGTCAGCGCTTTTCACGTGCCGAATATCAGTCGTGAATTCCGATATGTAAGCAAGATGGCACAGTTCACGGGGCACATACTTGGATGAGTTTGTGCGGAAAATATACGCCAGTTACTTATCATCAGTCAGCACGTAAAACGAGCATCCTTCCAGAAAATGCCGAAAGTGCTGTATCGCAGTGTAGATGGCCAGTAACTCCCAGCCGAAGACGCTGTAGCGGGTCTCACCAGGAAGAAGCTTCCAAGAGTAAAACGACAAAGTTCTCCACTCGGAATCAATGCACTGCTGTAAGACGGGTCCGACGGCCACGCTGGATGCGTGCACCATCAACCGAGTAGGGGCCTTGCTGCGCGGATGAATAAGCACGGCGTTAGCGATCACTTGCTCGGCAGCAGTAAAGGCGGCCTGGGCCTCTGACGACCAAGGAATGGCAGAGGACGGGCCGGCGGTTGACCGAAGGAGGTTGGTGAGCGGTCGAAGCAGTTCGGCACAGTGTGGTATGAAGCGCCTGAAAAATTCACAAGCCACAGGAATTGGTGTGACTGGCGCAGTGTTGTAGGTTGAGGATAATCCTGGATTACTTTAACGTGGTACCGGAGAGGGCGCATTCCTTTGGATGATATGTGATGGCCCAAAAACTCGAGCTCAGATGCGCCGAAAATACACTTCGAGGCGTTCACAACGAGGCTGTACTGCCGTAGACGTTGGAACAGAGCGCGAAGATGCTGCTCATGATCTTCAGGTGTGCGGCTGGCGATGAGGACATAGTCAAGGTACGCAAACACAGTAGGGAGGCCCCGTGTGACCTCAGAAATGAACCGCTGGAAGTTTTGAGCCTAATTGCGAAGTCCAAAAGGCATCCGCACGTATTCAAACAACCCAAAGGGCGTCGTGATGGCGGTCTTAGGTATGTCTGCGGGCTCGACAGGAATCTGGTGGTATGCCTTACCAAGGTCCAATTTGCTGAAAATGGTGCAGCCGTCGAGGCGCGACGTAAAATCCTGGATGTGAGGTAGGGGATAGCTGTCATGGACAGTCTTGGCGTTCAACGCTCGATAGTCCCCCCCCCAAGGACGGGATCACGCTTTGGCACCAAATGCAGCGGGGAAGCCCATGCGAGGAAGCCTTGACGACGGCCGTATAATGCCGAGCTGCAGCATGTGGTCAAACTCCCGTTTGGTGATAGCTAGGTGGTCCCCAAACAGGCGGCGTGGTCGAGCGGCTGATGGTGGATCACTGGTGACGATGTGGTGTGTCGCCGTATGTTTAGACGGCTGAGTGAGGTTGCACGGTTTCGTTAACTCCGGGAAACTCGCCAAGATTTTTTCAAACGGTGAGGAGGGTATCAGCCTATGGATGGCCATAGGAGCGATGTCGGACAGGACTGCCGAGATGGAGAGAGGAGTCTGACTGTCTATGAAGCGGCGGCGCCGCACACTGACGTCCAAATCGAAGTATGAGAGGAAGGCCGAGCCGATGATCGGTTGAACCACGTCTACGATGACGAAAACCCACCGGAAAATGCGGCGAAGGCCGAAGTCGAGGGTGAGAGATCGGAGTCCGTATGTCGCTATAGACGAGGCGTTGGCAGCACGAAGCGACTGCCCAGGTGACTTCGAACGATCAGCCTTAGTCGGGGGCACAACGCTTGCTTCCGCGCCCGTATCTATAAGGAACCTGGCACCGGATAGCTGGTCAGTTACCATGAAAAGGCGGCTGGGACGAGAAGTGAGATCACACGCCACCGTCAGTTATCCCGGCGGGCGTTTCCCGGCCACGAACAGGGAGGTGTATACTTCGTGGCTCGGTGTCGGAAACACCTGTGGTACCAGCAGAGAGGTGGAGGGCTGGGACTCCGAGCATTTTCGTGCGTGAAGAGCTCGACGACCGGAACGAGGCGAATGAGTCTCCTGCAGGGGGCTCCCTAGTGCGGCAATGGAGGCGGCGAGTTCGTCGATGCGGGCATCAAGACACGAAATCGCCGTGTCTGCTGGTGGTAAGACAGCGTTGACGGATGGGGAGGTCGCTTCCTGAACCTGATCGGCGAGCTCCGCCAGGCGGTTGAGGTTGACGTCACCGGCTGCCGCGAGGACGAGGCGGATTGGTTGGGAAAGGTGTTGGAGGAAGAGCTCGCGAAGCAACGCTGAGTGGGCAGACACGTCATGTTCTCCAAGAAGCTGTCGCATTCGGCGCAGTAGTTGGGAGGGGCGTCTGCCGCCAAGGTCCCCTCTGCAAGGAGCTGCTGTAGGCGGACGCATTCCGACGGCATGAATCGCTTCAGCACCTTGGTCTTAATGTGCTGATATGGCGTAGTGTCCGAGGGATTTGGAGAGGACGTCGGAGAGCTCGTTGGCAACATCAGGAGGAAGTACTGAGGCTAAGTGGTAGTAGCGTGTCGTTTCCGAGGAAATGCGGTACAGGGAGAATCGCGCCTCGACCTGGTGAAACCAAACTTGCGGGTTCTGTGGCGAGAAAGATGGGAGACGCAGTTGCACCGCCAAGACGTTCTGCAGACGCGAGGCTTGTTCAGTTGAGGGTGCGTTCGAATCAGTCACTGTCTTTGTCCTGGGTCACCACTTGTAGGCTTATGCCACAGGAGCGAAGGAAAGAGACGGCTGGACCATGATCTACGCCAGCAAGGAACGTGAGCCGTGGTTTTACGTGCCCCGGCCAAGCGCCTTCGTTATTTTCTTCTGTTGCATTCGAGCACTCTCCAGTTTGCGCGCCGCCCGAACAAGGGCGCTACAAGTTCATCGCTGAAAGACCGGCGAATCACTGCTCTGCACTTATTGCTTTCACATTGAGTGCAACTGCATAAATTTTTGCTCTTTGCGCATACCAAGTCAGATTGAATATATTTCGATGCAATTGTAGACATTTTGTCCTCTTGTGAAAGTATATATTTATTGGGGGTTTTGTATACCTGTAAATGAAAAGAAACGCAGTGTTAATGACATCAACCAAAAGGCCATTATTCAAGGTTACGAATTTATTTAATAAATATTTCTTGCAGATGTACACTCATTAAGGAGATAGAAGTGTTGCGTCGTCAGCACCAGCAATATTGCCATTGTGCTGTGTCAGAAAAGTACCCTTGCCAAGAGCGGCATTCGGAATAACTGTTCCGAAGGTAACGAGGAATGGTTGAATGGGGAAAGTCGCTGAATTCAACATTATCACAAAAGTAGAAATTGGTCGGGGAGTGGCACCTTAAAAAGAGTGGCGGCTACCTTGTAGCTTACGACAAGAGCTACAACGCAAGCTGGGGACGAGGGACACAGGAGCACACGGACTCATTCTGGTGTGCGACTGTGGCGTTTGTCCCGAGCTTGCGTTATAATTGCTTTGTTTATACGCTCAGATATATGTACATATTTCTACAGCTGCAGAGAAGGCGAAAAAGTCTGCCAGGACTCTGAGCACGCTGTTTCCCAGGGTAAGTGAATTGATTGGACGTCACAACTAATTTCACGACGTTGCCTATGAGGGATCATGCTCTTTTGGAGTATGCGTTCTATATATTGGCACCAATTTATTATGTTATCTTTTATTTAAAATAGCAAACGAGCCAGAATGATTGCAAAAGTGAAATTATACATTTTGGATTATGCACAAGGTGAAGCTTTCATTGAGTTCATAAAAAATAAATATAACTGTACAAAAGAAGCAAAGCGCAACTGAAGGGGCGCAGGTATAATGATTTTCTGGGCTCTTCTTTTTTGGCCGGTGTGAGTTTACGCTGAAATTTCCAGCATAAAAGGTTAAGTACCATGTCGGCCCAACGGATGTTTTATTGGGGAGAAAAATATGCACATCACTGACAATGTTTATCTATTGGAGCAGAGCTAGGTACTATTAAGATACATAGACACTCATTGAAAGTCCAAAATATTCAGAGGTTCACGGGTAGATGAAAGCTGGAAGAAATGAAAAATTCATGAGCAGAGGGTGTCGCAAAAGCTGACGTTTCCATAAGCGGACTATTTGCAGCGTTGACAAAACAAGTCTGCTTGTCGAAACGTCAGCCCTAGCGACACCACGTGTTGATGAATTTTTCGTCTCTTTAGACACTCACTGGGTACCATGTACTGCTATTATGATACCTTCGGCTGATGGTGTATGAGTATCTCTATGTTTCGTACATGGACGAAGTATAGTGTGTTTTAAAATACAAGATACACGTTTTGCACGAGACTGACACATTATAATAATTTGGGGCGCTTGAAGTTTCTTGCAGAAGGCTAAACATGAACGCTAAACCTTGCAATGGACAAACACGAAGTACATAAAATAACAGAGAGCTGAGCTAGTTCGCAGGTATTCATATTGAAGATACAGGGCGTGCTAACACAGACACAAGAGAAAAGTCTCTAACATAAACACAAAAGATATGACAGGCGCTAAGGGGGCAATACAAACAATTATGAAGGTAGAATATTTATTTTGCGAAACATACCTTTTAAGTGGAAAGTTGAAGCTTGAGAAAAATGACACAAGTGAGTTCTCATAGCGCACATACGAGCTTTCTTTAAGCATCAAAGAATGCTCTCTCAACGCGTGTCATGCAGTAGTTTGGTGTTCTAGCAAACAGGGACAGGTAAAATGTATTGCCATTGCACAAGCGTATTTTTTGGAATAGCAATATACATCGGTGCAAATTCGACTACCGAAAGTGTGCTTCATTGGGCTACTTGGTCAGTCATTTTTACAAAAGGTAAAACAACGCGAATTAGACGTAACACAAGCGAAGGAACACACAGAACAGCGCTCGTCCTGTGTGCTCCTTCGCTTGTGTTACGTGGAAATCGCACCGTTTTTACTTTTTGCAAAAATTAACTCTCAAGATTGAACTTTTAATGGCTCTTCCATTGACCTATACATATCCGTGTCCGTGTTCCGTGACACAAGCCGAAACTTAAAAGCAGGCGCAAAGAAAACAATTCCAGCAGATCCCACGCTTTGCAGGAATCGGTCTCATGCGAAGCAGCCAGCCACCCTATGCCCGATTTTCACTTTAGACGGGCGTTAAGATGTGGACCGATGAATTTGTCTAAAGTTAACATCGGCGCGCATATGAAATCAGTGAAGTGAATAAAACCGACTGGTGGGCTAGTTGGTTTTGTGAAGTTGGCTTGCTGGAAAGACGACTTCGCCGGCGTGCAGAGGAAAGCTTATGGTACGACGTATCGTCGGCACAAGCGTTAGAAAAGAGGCGTCAGCTTCATTGCAACGAAGTGTACACAACGGTGATATGATGCGC